>JAANSQ010002370.1:0-12142 GCA_036850885.1 Lepidocyrtinus dapeste | reverse complement strand
AAGACAGTAGCAAAGTTGTGGGCTAGTGAAAACGCTACTGTTAGGGAAAAGTATAGGAAGACTTCACTCCTTACGAAAAAAGGTTGCATTATCTCTAATTCATGCAAAAACTAAGATTAATACATATTTAATTTCGAAATAGGAAATAAGTCTAAAGTTTGATACATTTAGGCCACATGTTTGTAACTTCCGGCTGGAATGATAGGACAATCGGAGCGGTAGTCATTGCAATGTCCTTCGTTACGCTCTTGATTTTGCTGTTACTTTTGGTACACATTTTGAAATCAATTTTGAAAGGTATTTTCAAAAACATAGTTTCCTTTAATTACATTACTCCTTGTCCTTAATTAATCAAAGGAAACGTTTGCGATATAATATTTAAATGAAGGTAAAATGGCTGCATGGATACGCCGTACCTCCAAATCTAATCTTCCATACTGCCCATTTTTGACGGACTACTTAATTATTTTGATGGGCGCTGGGTTCACGTTTCTGGTGCAGTCAAGTTCCGTCTTTACCTCTACGCTTCCACCCCTCGTCTCCGTTAAGGCACTTCCGCTCGAGAGAGCCTACGCTTTGACTCTGGGATCGAATGTTGGAACGACCACGACCGCTTTGATGAGTGCGTTGGCTCAAACAAAGCATTTTTCAGAAAGTTTACGGGTAAATAATTTTTTAATCAGTTTCACATGTTTTTAAACTCATTTATTTTTATTATAATTTGAATTGTTCAGATTGCCCTTTGCCACCTAATATTTAACTTTACGGGGATCCTGTTATTCTACCCAATCCCATGGACAAGGTTCCCCATCGCAATGTCCAAGAAATTGGGGAACACCACGGCTCGTTATAGATGGTTCGCCCTATTATACGTGGTGGCGTTATTCATCTTTCTGCCTTTACTTTTTATGGGCCTGGCGTTTGCAGGATATGCTTATGTAATTGCGGTGGCACTTTTCTTTGCTGTTGGATTCTTCTCCATCATCACAATCAACTCTTTACAAAAGTATAAACGATTCATGCCGGATTTCCTCCTTACTTGGAATTGGCTTCCCATTTGGCTACACAGTTTGGAACCTTACGATAAGTTAATTTCTAAATGTGTGTGCTGCTCTCGTCTTGTGAAACCAGAAATTCATAAGAAACATGAGAAAAGTCAGTCACCGAAGCTCTCGAAAACACCTATCGATTCTATGACTGCTCAAGGGGAAAGCGAAGCAGTTGGAGATGTACGGTTGGAGTCGAATGTTCCGGAGTCTGGGACCACCAAATGATGTCTCAGAAGAATGATTAAACTAAATGTTTAAAATAAATTGTAATGTACATACCTAGACATAAAATCTTATCTCATGGATGTAACTGGAAGAAATACAGAGGATAGTAAAAATAATTACATAATACATATGTATACACAATTATTTTGAATTTTGATGTTCCAAGCGGACTGCAGGGCGATAATAATGCCACCAGCCAGTGTCTTCTAAAAGATTTTTTTTTTCAATCTCAAGGTCGTCGTAGACACAAAAGAAACCTAGGAATGTTTTCAACTTTTTGGATTATAAATTATAAATGCTTCCACTTCCCACAAATAGTGTCGGAATCATTCTTCGTCGAAATAAATTTAGTTTACTGTGAACTGTTGGGTCTGCTCGACCTACAGGCAAAATTTCCCAGTAAAATTTCTCTTGCATCAAAGAGCATACAGATCCGTGCAACGTTGCAGTGGTGCTTAATCCATCAAGCCTGTGAAACAAGTCAAATCATTGTTATAACTTAGATCAGTTGTTTTTTTATCTTCTTGCGCAACGAGTCCGATTCAGAATGTCGGGTTCTTTGAAAGACAAGGTACCATATTCATTAAAACAGCAATTTCAAATAGGAAGTCTGGAAATAAATTCATAAATTTTTGCAGTGCGCATGCAGTAAGAAAGAAAAAGCGCAACCAGCTAAAGTTAACGTTCCTGACACTACAGACTTCCAATGTCCAGGAGGCGCCTGTGGATGCACCCCTAAGGAGGATAAAAAGGATAAGAACAATAACAATCCAGCGGCATGTGGAGAACCTGAAGAGAAGTGTAAATGTGAGGAGAAAAAGGAACCTAAAAAGCCGGTAATTCGAAAAATGCCGAAAGTGTCATGCGCAGGATGTAAGCCAAAAGATGTGGCTGTTGCACAGTGCGAAAGTCCCAATAATAACGCTCCAAAGAACATTGAAGACGACCCTCCTAAAAAGTGTGGGCAACTGCCGGAAACCAAGACTTTCAAATGCGAAGAAGGCCTCCCTCAAGAACCTCTCCCGGAGAAAAAAGAGGGAGAGTGCGCCAGCCCAAGTAGTTGTTCTTCATGTGGGGCTACAGTGATTGGTCCAAAGTGCGACTGCGGGCAACCCTTGCCTCCTCCACCTCCAAGAACCTGTGGATGTAAGAATCAACAAGGTGGACCTTGCTGTCCCAATACAAGCTGTGAAGTTATTCCATTGTCTTTGGTAAATTACTATATCTTTAAATGAGTAGATCCACTTCAAGAGCAACTTTGATTCATGTTGACTTTAGCCGTGCTACAATTTTATAGACACTGTCTACTGTTTACGATTTAATCTTCACAGAAAAAGAGAAGATAAGCACCAGTCCTCAAGTATCACCAGCGAATACAAAACACTCTCATATCCTGTTTCAATGGCCGACGTGGGAATTGAGACTACTGGAAGAATCTGTAACTCAAAATTCCAATCTGAATCAAAATCTGCTCGTGATATTTTGTATGATCTTTTAATAAAATTCCACATTCAGTTAGTGCAATAATAATTTCCTTGTGAATGTTTCAACTGCAAATTTTTTTTTGGCAAACTCATGGTCTTAACCTGTAGGGGTATTTTGAAACTACGCCAAATTGGGGAAATATTAAATCAATTGATCAATGATGATGCAAAATTTTCGCAAATTGCTAAAAGCCACACAAAGTTCACCATCAATTATATATTTTGACTTCCTTCTCACATTGCCCTTGCGTTTAATTCAATCCAAGTATAATGGAGATAATGCAAGACAATTATTTAAACTGACTGGGTGGCCTAATGGTTAAGGCGTTTGCCAGGATAGCGATTATACTTGAACTACTTGGGTACTCATCGTCGGCGCTAAGTGCTAGATCTTGGCTAGTGGCTATTGGCAGATAGCTCACTGCCTACGATCTACACTATGTGGCTGCGTTGATATACCCAGTAGTAAAAGTAGATCGCCCTGCCAGCAGAGGATCCAGGTTCGATTCCTGACTCAGTCATCACTTTTTGTTTCCACATTAGGTTTGTTTATTGGGGCATGCTGATCAAGATGAACAGTGAGACAGAACTGCCAGTTTTTTTAAATTTAAATTATCACCCACTATTTTATTTTAATAATATTTATTGCACTTCACTTTGAAATAACAATTAGAATATTGCTATAATTATACAAAATGAATACATTAAGAGCAATTAAACGCATATAAATACACCTAAAAACAAATAAGGGCAACAGTCAAGTCAAAAATGATAACAACTATCTTTCCACAAGCCGTTGTTCTGTCTGAAGCAGTTCCTCCGTAAAATGATTAAGTTTCGATTGATTTTTTTCTTTTTGTTTTGATTTTTTTTTATTTTGAGCCGCGATTCGTTAAACTAATTTAGCTATTAGTTAAAAATATCTCAAGTGTATTTTCTAAGATTTAGCTTCTATCCACAAAAGCTTAATTACTGGGATCCGGAGTCTTGTTCGCAGACGCTTTTTCCTCAGTAGTAACAGCTTGACTTGCCTCCTGGGTCGTAGATTTCGACTTGTCCTTGGCTTTACCCGAAGAGTTATCTTTTTCCTTGGAGGGAAGCTTCACTAAATCCTTCACTCTATCGACGAATCTTTCAGTGGATCGCTTGAAAACTTCGAGATTTTCCTTGGCCGTCTTTTCTGAGCTCTCAGATTTCTTCAAAGAGTCTTTTAATTTACTCAGCTCTTCCTTTTGAGACTCGTTAGTTTTCTTTAAGTCTGTAACCTGGCTCTTGGCCTCATCTAAAAATAAGTGAAAAATATTAATAAATTTGGAACATTATCCTGATATTCACTGAACTAGAATTATTAAACTCACTTAGCGAATTTTTCATCACGTTCAGACTAGACTCGGCAACGGCGAGATCCTTTTCATACTTGTCCACCTGTTCCATCAGCTTTTTCACGTCGATGTTCTTACCATCCACTACAGCGATAACCGACTCGGACTCAGCATTTCCTTCAACGTCTGTTTTGCTTATCCCACTCAAACTATTCTTAGTCTCCAGAACGAAAACTGGGAAGTGCCCCATATTTCCTAGAAATTCATTAAAAGTTAGATGAGATCCACAAACAACACATCGTCATAAATATTTTTAAAATAATTCATATTGAGTCGAACCTTGTGATAAAAGTTTAATGTCCTCTTCGGATTTCCCTTTGCCCTTTTCAGACTTCTCAGTTAACTTTTTATAGTAGAGGTTGCCTTTGTGAACGACTTTTGAGACTATTTTCCGAATCTAAGATATAAACAGAAATATTAGTTAAGGATCCTCCAAGTATCTGACCTTTTAGGTTTTATAATATTTTTTTAACCTGCGCTCTAGTCAGCCCAATACCAATACAGCAGCATAAGTCCTCCAAGTCAGTCTCCGTGATGTATCCACAACGAGTGATGTCGAAGAAACCAAATGACAAGTGTAGATAAGGATCAGCAATCTTCTTACTTGTACTCGGCGAGATGGTGGAAGTGGTTACGCTAGAAGCTGTGGATAATTTTCTACGCTTAGTGGAAGGTTCAGTACTGGAAACTTCCTTGTCCTTTTCATTTTCCTAGGAAAATATTCCAAAAAGTTTTTTTTATCCAACAGATTTTGGATTAATAATTACTAAGTATTCAATTAGTTGAAGTTAAATGTTATGATCAGACATCCAAGGAAGATTAATTTTCATAATTAATTCAAAATGTAAGTGCAGTCATCATTATAAACCTGCATAAGAATTGAGTTAATTTCGACGAAAATGAATGAAGTGATAATACCTTTTCTGCAGTGGAACCTTCTTCAGGAGTAGGTCTCGCCGCCTCCTGGACAATCTCCCAATAAATTCGGAATGCAAAATCTCTCTGTAGCATTTCATGAAAAAACTCTGAGAATAAGGAGACCTCAAAGCTATCTTCTTTCTTATCTATGATCCTGTAATCTCTGAGGAGCCCTAGACTCATTGAGATGCAGTCAAAGTTGCCTCCTTTGGCATTTGTCGAGGGATAAACCAAAATTCTTGGATTTTTCGGTAGAGCGTATCTCCTCTCCCACATTTTTACTTCTTCTTCTTTCATCCCAGGCTTAATTATTGGAAAAGTGTTTGAAGGGAACTTGGTAAAAAGATGCTCAAACTCTTTTTCCTGCTGCCCTAAGCAATCATCCTTTAGCTCGCCATCTTCCATGCTGGCGTTGTCATCGTCGTCCTCTTCCTCCTGGTTTTCGAATATTAAGTTGGTATTCACCAGACGAATACAGTGCTCTTCCCCTTCCGCGGCTGTTTCTTCCTGTTTCATTTCTTTCAATGATACATCTACCTTAGCGTCTTCTTTGGTTATTGGCTCTGCTTCCGGCTGACCTTCAGCTTTTGGGGCTTGTACTTGCTCCACCTTCACCGCAACTGGAGTGCTGGGCGCAGGAGGTTTCATCTCAGTTTGAACAGGTTTCTCTACCTCTGGCTCTACTTCCGCTTCAGTATTTTCCTCTTCCAGAGCCTCGGTCAATCTACTTATAAGCTGTGCCTTCAGACCTTTAGTGCTCAAACTACGCAACGTCAACTGTTCTCTTAGCTGAACCACCTTTAACAAATCCAGAATCCAAAGAATTCAAATAATTAATCACCAAAATAAACCAATCCACTGAAGTTAAATGAGCTGAAGGGAACTAAAGTTTTTACATTCAAAGCCTTGGGATTGACTACGCTTTTAGGAGGAGAAGACACAACCCCAGTTTTCTCCTTCACGTCGCCATTCGTGGCGGCTAGAGTTACCCCTGCCTCACCAGAGGTATCTTCTTGAGTCTGCGCTGTGGTTCCAGTAGACTCTGCTACACCATCAGTATTTGTTGACGCTGTTCCACTTCCGGAAGTATCCTAGATGTTTTTCATTACACATAACCAATTAGATCTAGCTCATTATACTCCTCATTTTACTTTTTTTATAACTAGCTTTGTATATCATTGTTCTGTTATATGCTTTAGAGTCCCGACCACGGGAATCCTTCTAAAAGCTGTAAAACTTTTCTTCTTTATATCTCACTCAATCACTGAAAGATAATCAAAATTCCAGGATAAGTAGCACTTTTCAAAGTGAAAGATCAAAGCGTGCTCTTATACTACATGGACTTTTGAAAGTGCCAACATGCGCACAAAACTGAGTGTGATATATGACTCAAGTTATTTTTCGATGATTCCATGTTTACTCTACAGCTACAGCAAAAGCCCCATTCTCCCGGAGCTGGGGAGAAGGCAAGATATATACTCCAATTTATGAAACTACATTGAATCAGGACAATGTGTACTATTGGTCATATGTGTCAAGCTCCAAAATTTTTACTTTAGGATATTCTATTAGGATCAGTCAAGTCACCCGCTTCAAGCAAAAGTTAAAAAAATACAGCAACCAACTGTAACTGTATAATATGGACAGAAAGAGAGAGAGAGAGAGATGGATGAGAAAAAATGCATGTATTATATAAAAGTGGCAAGACATCATTTTCAGCAACCTCCATGGATTCTCCACCTTCCGCACCACCGCTAGGCTCAGATTCCTTCCCATCAGGTATTTTCTCGTTCCGTGGGGTTGCTTCCAGTTCCTGAGAGGCACCAACATCTGCTTCTTCATGTAACATGCTCTCACACTGATTTTGTTCGGAGGGGATGGAGCTGGAGGTGTCATCTCGCGAAGGCGATGCTGCTTCGTCAATCACCAAGAGACCGCTGGAGTTAAGTCCATCATCGTCATCTGCATCCACCTCCATAACGTCCTCTCCTCGTTGCTTCGAAGCATTGGTTGCTGTAATTGTAGCTGCGGAGGCGGGACCACTATCTCCACCTCCATTAATTTCTGGAGCGTTTGTAGACAAATCATTTCCATTTTCTTTAACTGAACTTGCACTTCCATCTTTTTGGAGACCTTCGACATTCCCAAGAGGACCAGGTTTTACAGGAGATACAGCTGGTGTTGGTTGAGCACTCCCTTCCTTAACGTCTTTCTTCTCTGGTAAGTCAACCTTTTCCCCACGCACGGCATACTTATACATTGACTTTAGTTTGTTCCATTTTTGGCCATCCGGAAGACAAGACCAGACATCGGGGAGGAAGTACACCACCGTCTCCAAACAATTTGTCCGCTTGTAATATAACTCCATAAAACGGTACCTGTGTTTCGTAAAAGTCATTGGAAAATAAAACTTAAAGAAATCTTTCTTTCACGCTCTGTCCAACATTTATCATCTTAACCATTTCACTTTCATTGCTTAACAGTTTGTCTCTTCAAATTTAACACCAATCTCAGCATTAAAAGCCCACAGACAACAAATATAAATGTATATACTTTTTCGGAACCAAATCTGAAGTACCGCCCCGAACCGAACCACCCATACAGACAACATATAGACCTGACTTGATCCGTCCGTTCCTTCCCACTCGTCATCCTTCACCAGGTCTCCTCCCATAGTCCAAAACATCCCAAACATATTGGAAATCGACAAACTCAACAACCTTAAAATCATCATTGTAAAGACCTCCGACCCCAGCAAAAAATTAATTTGCTAGAAATGACTATTTAGATTTTAGTTTATGTTCTATCATATCAAATTTTTCCATCCAATCATTGAGTATATTTCCTCCGCGATTTTAATTATTTATAGATCATATTAATCAAGTCAGATTCAAAATCAGAGTCAATCTGAGGTACATACCAGTTTTTGCATCGACTCAAGTTGATTCCTGATAAGGCTCTGGCGCATCGTATTGCTGTATTGATCAGAGTCTGAGGGTCCGAGTGTGGATTCGAGCCGTCCAAAGAGGGAGACCAAGGTCCTCCCAAAGCCATCACTTCGTGCTTAGAAGTCTGATGAGCAAATAAATTTACGAAAAAAGTCGTCAATCCCAATCAATTTTAATTAAGACTCTTAATTGTCTATTTAATTAGACCAAATCAGACATCCAAGGAAGTAATGTTTTCTCATTAATATTTTCAAATTATATTTAGTTTCGTCATCATACCAGGTTACGTATTTATTTACGCGAAAAGAAGAGCGAGAAGAAATTTTTTTTTCACTAACCTTCATTCCAACGATGAAATTAATGAGCCTATCAATATGCTGAGGAGATTCGGTGTCAGTATTGCCCTCACCTAGACCACTAGCCTTCTTATAGATGGCATCCAGACTATTCATTGATGGAACCATGACCTGTGGAAACATTTGTAATTGGCTATCAGACCTTAGTTCGGAATAAGTTTAGAAATTCTAGTTTAAAAAAAAAAAATTTAAACCTTCGCTTTAAAAATGAAGCTAGCATCACTAGGCTCGAGAACATCCGGAATATCCTTAAACTTCTCGGACAGCCCTTCAGGATCTGGAATTTCAATTTTGTGCACACCTTTTCTCATAATTTGTACTGGACAAGGGTGACCTAATTCAAAGGGACTATGTAAGGGGAATGTCTCCATCCAAGTGCTACGAGCCAAGAAAAAGTCGGAGGGCACGTAAAGATTAGGATACCGCCTGTGAATTTCTTTTGCGTTGATTTCCTTCCTGTAAAAGATGATAGTAAAATTTTCGCTTTAACTCCCATATAATTTGCAAAATTTTAAAGTAAAACAATAAAACATGTCGCACTAATTGATTACAAGTTTAGAGGAAATTTTGGAAGTTCCACGGCATATCTTGGAGGAGGCCTAGAGCACAATACGATCTGGCCTTTTCTTCTGGGGCTTGAAGAGCGAGATCTAGACTTGACCTCCGCGCCTTTCTCGGTGCGCACAGATTCTCTGGAGCGACTTCTTTTGGATCTTTCGGTCACATGGACGGTGCTACTTATAGAAGTAGTACGATCTGTTCCAGACCCGGACTTTCCTTTATCACTGGATGTAGATGTCTGTTTGTCCTTATCTTTATCTCTAGGTTTGTCCTTGTCCTTCTTGGAATCATCTTTAGTACTTCGACTACCAGAAGGAGACAGAGACTTCTTACTACTACTACCCCCATGATCTCGGTCTTTTCCCCGAGCAGAACGATCCTTTGACTTATCAACGGGAGAAATGTCCCTTTTACCCCTGTCTCTCCGCTCAACCGATCTTTCTCGAACAACTCTATCCCTTTCCCTAGACCTAGATCTGGAGCGTAAGCGTGGCCTATCAATAGATCTGTCTCTAGCACCTCCACGGTCTCTGGATCTATCTCTTGTCACTCGATCACGTGATCTATCTCGAACAGTCCTATCCCTAGAACGCGACCTTGACCTTGGTCTGTTCGCCATCTTCTCTCTTTCTCGTGACCTATTATTCCTAGCTCTTTCCCGAGATCGATCCCTGGACCTAGCTCGGGCTCTTTCTCTGGAGCGTTCACGCTCACGTTGTCGCTCTCTAGAACGTTCGCGAGATCTTTCTCTAGCTACTTCTCGAGATCTTTCTAATTCGCGTTCACGGTCAGACATTAACGCAGCAACCGGGTTGTTTAGAAATGAAGGGGGTTCAGGAGCTGTGGGGAGATGTGGGGGCATGGGTCGTTTTAAGGGTTCCCTCAATGGAGGCACGAGGGGTGCTACGGGTTGAGGGGGGCCGGAACCTACCACATTAGTCGCCCTACCTCTAGGATTGTTAGTCCCTCCGCTATAAACAGAATGGGGATTCGATACGATCGACACCGGTTGACCGGCGTGCGCACGAGAAGGATTTGCTTGGGACGAATGAACTTGTTGAGGGGGTGCAGATGATTGCTTCGACATTGCCATGGATGTATTGAAGCCCATTGTGTGCTGTTGTTGGGAGTGCTGGTTGGACATGTTGCCCAAACTACTACTCATTCCACCACCGATGTTAACTATTTGAACCCTAGTGGCGTTCCACTTGAATGGCATGGAAGCATTAAAGTCCGCTTCCACAAGAACACGGTCTCCTTCCTTCGGGAGAATGGGACCTTTGACCACACTATTTGATAACAAAATATTAACTCGATCCATAAGCCATCAAAAAATTATTACATTAAATTGAATAGAAAGTGTTATATAATAAATCTCACCCCATTTGGAAAAAAACTTCTTCATCAATGAAGCCAAAGTTATCATGAACTTTAGTCACAGTCCCTGTAAAAACCCGCTGTTGTTTGGACTGCTGGTTCTGTGCCTGGCTTTGTTGGGACGGAGCAGTTTGAGCATGAACCTGATGAATCGTCTGCTGAAAATTCAAAGCTGAAGGCATGGATATAGGTAAACCCTGCATTTGACCTTGGGACACAGTTCCAGGAGTGATTAGTTGACCCACTCCAACTCCCAACTGATCATTTATAATATTTACAGGGAAGGATTGGGGTTGTTGAGCTTGCAACAAAATGGACTGATTTCCTGCTGCTGGATTTAACTGCAATGGATTTTGAGAGTTGTTATGTTCATTGAAGAAATTGTGAAGCTGGTTGGGGTTCACGTTTATATTGAAAAGCTGGGGGGTAAGCACTTGCTGGACATTTTGTAGGCCAGGGTTGTTCGGTTGGCGCCCAATTTGCTGTTGTTGGGCCGAGCCTGGCTGACCACCGTTCTGATTTGCACCTAGAATTTAATTAAAAGTTGAAAGTCAGAGAGTCACAAACTTGAAGTATTTATGAATAACATAAGTAATTAAAATTAATTTTAAATCATCATAATGACTTCTTTGAACTTACCGTAAAACGACATTGTGAAACTATTTATCTAGGCTCGCCAACAATAAATTTAGTCGTAGTTTCTAGAATCAACGATTTAGGTTAAACTCTAACAGTAACAGTAATCTACAGCTTTCTAAGTTCCCTTGTTTATCTTTCTAAATAGATTGATTTCACTACATCCTAGTTATTAAACTATCGTCTAAATAATGAAGCTTGTTTTATAAAGCTTTGTTTGTTAGGTTTAATTTTCAGTTTTAATCTGTCTCATTCAAACAACTAAAAACGACATGGAATTAAAAATATAGAGTGGCAACGAGTAAGTGGTCCTGGGTCACACACAGTCACACTCACAGTGCAGTGTACATTTACCTATTTATCACACAGGAACATAAGCAAGCCAAATAACATCAGCTTAGGAAAATTTTTTCTGTTGCGTAAAGGTTTAAGTTTATATTGAGTTGTGTGTGTGTGGCTGTGGATAAAAAAGCTTGCTCAGTTTTCACCAACCAACCACGAGTCACCACACGATCCGCGATCTTTTAGAACAATTGCATGTCTTTTGTTAAAATCCGCAAGCTTCCCAGAGAACAACCTACACCAAATGCTTTACAAAAATGCTCGAGTTAATTGAAAATGAAATGGACTAAT
Source organism: Lepidocyrtinus dapeste (assembly GCA_036850885.1). NCBI lineage: Eukaryota > Metazoa > Arthropoda > Collembola > Entomobryomorpha > Entomobryidae > Lepidocyrtinus > Lepidocyrtinus dapeste. The sequence goes on along the minus strand of JAANSQ010002370.1, from coordinate 573 downwards.
TGACTAATCTTGTCGCAGTCGCACATTATTAATGATTGATTAGAACTTTTAATTTCACACTACTCTAAATGCTCATACGAGAAAAAGAAAGTTTGAATGGATTTTAATTTTCTGATTCTGAGATTTAGAAATCCTTACAAACACTCTAATAATCAAATCTCGAAGGTTGACGTAAAAGTAATCGAATTGATGGAAGCTAGGCAGTATAATTTAAGTTTAAGTTAAAGATTTTGGACCAAGTGGAAATACTTAAAATTTAGCCCAGGTCTGAGACGAGCCCTAGAATGAATGAAATGTGCATTCTTCAATTTAATTATTCCAAATCTTCCTTCCCTGACCCAGTTTCGGAAGACTTCTGAACTTATCTGTTGAGCTCGTCTCCAATGGATGCTCCTCCATCGAGCTTCATCGTTATATTTGGGAGGGATACTGTATTCTAATTTCACTAATCGTTTTTTGAACCTTGATCAACTTTTTTAGATTAGATCTTTAATTGTAGATTTGTAGGGGTGGCCACTTCTCCTCTAGCCCTTCGTGACCGAGACGAGACCTATCTAACTTTGGAAGTTTCAA
>JAANSQ010002369.1:0-12143 GCA_036850885.1 Lepidocyrtinus dapeste | reverse complement strand
ATTCTTAAAGTGTAACTTAGAGAACCCCTTCCTTGTATCCATTTTCACGAATGCTTCATCTGCAATGGTGATTATGTGAAAACTGGAAAACCCTTCCTTTTGTTTCTTACACTTGGGACCAGCAAAATAAATGGGCAATAAGGCGCCGTACCACAGCTAAAAACACGTTATTTCTCTAAATGGGGTACTTAACTAGAATTCAAAAGGAAGTTGAAGTGAGTGTAACGATTTCTTTAGTAGTCTATACATGTGAATACCATTCTTGCTTTGTCTGTTAGAAATAGCTCATCTTCAGAAAATCTCGAAAGGAAAACAATTGATCTACGTTTTCCATTGAAAAGGCGTGCGAACATTAATCTGAGTCAGGTATTCTAAGCAAGATGAGCAACGGGTTTTCTCCTGTCTTCATATTCATAAAGATGAAGACTTATACACCAAAAATTATTTCCCTTTAGGTACCACTCGGACAAAAAAAACTTGACACGAAAATTTCAGAAATATTAGATTTTGCTGTTATAATGGCACCTGAAATTCACTCCGTAAGCAACTGTAACAGTAAAAGTGCTAATATATGCAAATCGTATAAATAATGTATTTAACTATATAAGTTATCTGAGCAGGTTCGCCTTTTTATATAAAATCTTGATTAAATTTTCTAGTCGAATTTCTATTTTTGTCCTGAACCAAGTCTATTTAACGACAAATACTAGAGCAATAGAATTGAGTGAATTTTACATGCAAATTTTATTGCCACTAGTATAGTTCCAATTTCATCTGGACTAGAAAGTTCTTTTTATACATTTTGTTAGAACCTTCTCTAGTTCCAGTGAATATTTTAACACTCTTTCTAGCAAACACAAAAGGAATTGTTGTTCCCTTTCTGAACTGAAGGACATGCCATGCGACAATGTACGCATTGAAGTAAATATATTTATTATATGCCATGACCAAAGGAGACATTAAAGCAGGGCAAGACTCTTAGCGAAACAAAAAATTAAACATACGTATTATGCGAATAGTTGGCTTCAAGTTACCACTGCATTGCAATATTGGTCCATTAGTCTGGTGCTCTTCTGCTCCATTCCCCTCATCCACCGCCACCAAACTACACACCGCTGTCACCACTATTACTTTCTGTAGACTATAGGGATTTTCTATACATTTGTATTCCTACGTATTTACATCCACTAAAACCAATTTTTATACTTTTTTCCAGATTATTTGATGCGGGGTAAATGGAACATGCAAAAGGGAGATTGAGTATTTTGAACGAAAACAAAATAAAAAAAAATGATTGGACTAAGGTTTGTACACTATTCTGCTTGATTTAAGCTCATTGTATATACGATTACTGTAACACGTCTCCTCTCCTGCCTCAAAAACAATGATGCTCCTTAAACCCAGTTAATCATAATTCCATTTCATGCTGAATTTAACATAATCATTTTATCTGAAAAAATTCGTTTTTGCGTCCTTTCAAAAAACGGACAGCTTAAAAAAACATTCTAGTATACGGTTGCCGCTATGTATGAGAAAATTAATGTAGAACGAAAAGACAAGAAAAGTAGAAAGCATTCACAAAGGATATTACCGTGCTTTAGTAGTCTCTACGTCCATGAGTAAATATTCATTGTTTCTGAGCGCTTTGTTGATGAAGGGGTAGATTTACGAGCAAACCTCAACAAGAACTAACAATCAAATTTTAGAAGTAGTAATTGGGCACGACCTTTCTCTAACAAAGACAACAGATACTATAGTTCTCTAAGTGCTTGACCAGATTTTCAGATACTTGTAGGCTTTGTTTCATTATCAAAATCATTTTGTGGCAGTGTTTCTATTAATGTTGTTTTAAAACAATAGGCCCAGTTCACCATAAAAAGATAGACCACTCAAACACAAAGGTACAGATATTTGACAGTTTCATCTTAAAAAATAAGGCAGGAACGGAAGTAAACTTGTAAACAAACATTGTAGATAACTCTATGAAACTTACTCTAAAAAATCTTTTTTTTTTTGCTCGATCAAAAAACTACGTAGGGCGTCAGTGTCACAGTTAACGAAAAAGGAACAAAACGCTTAAATAAAAGTGCTTAAACTGTGGGAGAGGAATGAGCAGCAAAGCCTACCGTGTGCCTTGGCCAAGTTCTGAAACAACACTGACTTGGGCACCAAACTTAAACCAAAACTTTTTATCTTGATGCCTTCGAAGAATACACAGAATGAGATGCTGTTGCTCAGTCAACGAAGTAAATATATGCTGGTGGTTTGTTCGTATTGTTGAACACTGCGCGTTGCGGCTTGTTGTGTTGTATATGTCCTAATATTACAGCGTGGAGGCATAAAAAATTGCTGTACATAATGCTTACTCAATATTTTGCTGAGGACGCCAAGCAACATAGCCAGCGTTGCGAGTACAAATGAACGTAGAATCTTGCATTTCGTATTTTTTTCGAAAATGTGATCAAACAAAAAAGCAAAAGAAGGGATTGGAAGGAAATGGGAATCAAGGAAGAAGTAACATAGTCAATCTTTAAGAAGAAAATACAATGTGAGCCTTAGTTTTCAATAATGTACTATATATACTTCTTTCGCTGTGTTGTGTTGCATATATCTTCAAAAATACAAAAAAAAATCTACGCTTAGACTCATCTCTTTTTAGGAAATCATCACCCGAAAATTTTTCAGGAAAAGGAACAGATCCCACACGCAACAAAAGAGAAACAGACAAAGACACATTCATTTCATGTTCTTATCTTTCCTGGAAACTTGTGTTCTTTGTGTTTGGCTTCAACCACAAAATTTGATTTTAACCAGCCATTTCCCTCATTTTCTAAACTGACGAGAAGGGGCAGAATGTAAATTTCATGGAAAATTTTGCATCAGCAAAAGTATGGTATACACTATGCATAGGAAATTTACAACATACCAAAAATTACTACCACTATTGCAAGTCTCTAAAACTTTTCTAACGGATAGAAATTTCAACTTCATTTTAGCAATTTGCTTCAAACAAGAACACTCATATTTTCCACCGGATACGCATGTATTCCCATGGTTTTACAAGTCTGTCTTCAAGTAACATTCCTGCTTTTACTAGCAATTTTAGATTCAATGGACTACTTACAATAGGGAAGATTGCACCAATGGCATTTCACTCTTTTTTATTTCACCCATCCTATAAAAAGCATGTTGCCAACAGATTAAAAGACTGTTTTCTTGGAGACTTTAGGGTGACCTTGTTCACAGAATATGTATACAGAAGTATAACTGTTATGATTTTGGAAGCAATGATCGTCGCCATCATCGTCTACATGATATGAATGATATCTCCAGCACCATGAGATCATCTTTTAAACCCACCCCATCTGTAACACGCATTTTTCTTATTAGATCATATTAGCGTGTAATACTTATTATGTGGAGTATCTCCTTACGCAATCGACTTAAAACAGGATCATTGAACAGATTATACTAGTAATGAAAAAAAACTCATAAAAATCCTTTTGGGAGGCCGATCATTTCAGAACGACTTACAACTTCATTCATAAATTTGAGACGTAAGATTCCCTAAACGCCAATGCATGTATGTATATGAGCACGCTAAAAATAAATTCGAATGTGTGAATATACGGATGAAATGAGCTGTTAGTATCTCCTTACGCAATCGACTTAAAACAGGATCATTGAGCAGATTATACTAGTAATGAAAAAAAATCTCATAAAAACCTTTTGGGAGGCCGATCATTTCAGAAAGACTTACAACTTCATTCATAAATCTGAGACGTAAGATTCCCTAAACGCCAATGCATGTATGCATATGAGCACGCTAAAAATAAATTCGAATGTGTGAATATACGGATGAAATGAGCTGTATTACTTGAAACCAATTCAGAAGAAAATTGGCTATATTCTGTAATAATTTCACAGCAAATGCCAATACCAGTGGCAACCACATGAATACAACATCGACTCAAGAAAAAGTTCTTTTGAAAGCCTACCATTTGTAGGGGACGTGCGTCTTGATTCTTGTTGCTTAACCCATTTCAATCGGTTAGATTAGAATAATGCTGAACGCCCATTTTTGCGGTAACACTGGAACATAAATTAGATATGTGTAAAACGTTTACTGTGTACTTGGAGAGCTGCTTAAAGTAGGAATCATCTCATCTGTTTATTTTTACTCGCTGAGCATAATTTACTTAAGAAACTGCCCTTCAGTGGAATGCACTCACATTATCAGTTCCGCAACGGTGATTTCCTTTTTATCAGATTAATATGCAGAAAAGTGAGTGAGGAGATGGTCTCTTCATTGCAAGCGTGAGATATATGTAGCTCGCCTCACCAAATAGAATGACTTTGTTTACTAACAAGCTTGACAGTAGTGTCTGGAAAACGTGCAGTAACAACCCAACATAAGCACATTTCCTCAACATTTCAGACAGACAGAGAGTTTGCTCGAGCGGATATTGAACGATGCTTGAAAAGAATGAATAGAGATAAAAGTGCAGTGCGAAAAGGAGAAAATTGTATTAAATGTGAGCTAGACATGGTCTACTCTTTTCAGACTGTTGGCAATTTAACCAGGCTGCTAAATTTAAGTATACCACACGAGAGCGTACAATACGATTATTATAATTTTATGATCATGACTAAACTCTTGCTTCTTAGATAGTTTGTTTTTTTCTTGTCAACAAAGTTTTGTGAACTCTCCAGCGTTTTATTACGTACGTTTGATCAGAACAATCCACTGAAGACTTTTTAAGCCGCATAAAAGTAGTAGCGAAAATGAATGAAGCTGAAATAAAGCAGTTGTACGAACGATATCATAACTTGAACCGTTTTGAATATATATCGCACGCATAGTTTCCCCACTAGCATCCTGATGCAGAAAAAAAAACATTTTTTTTTGGGTGTAGTGGCATGGCAGCACCAACATCTCTTATTTTACTTAAGCTTCTAACCAGGAAGATGAAGATTTAAAAAAAACCCTGTAAACAAACTTATAATCATCGTCTTCATCCATCAGCAACACGCATTGCATCTTTTTTTAAAGCACATTATTATAATCTCCTTCTGCTATTGCATCACACAAAAAATCTCGTCTTATGTATTTACGTCTTATCTTACAAGCAAGCCTGTTTTAGCTTGGAAAGTGAAAGAGGCGTTTTGTCCTAATCGCGTCGAATTCCCAAGTACAAGGAAGTGCGTAAGAGATGCACACCTAATCTTTTTTACACTAAGGCAGCACAAAATAAACAAAAAGACTTATACTACTAGTTTAACTGAACTCATATAAGTTGTTTCTTTCGCTTTGATTCAATTTACTACTTTGATAATCCGATGTTCTACTATTTTCATCAAATTTGATTATATCATCAGATCTATGTGTAAGCTTCTGGAAGTAAATAGAAAGTGACATGCAAATATAATGTAATAAGCATGTGGGGTAGTTTGCGAGCCAGATGAAGATGGGACTTTGTAATTAGGCATGTATCGTTTTTATCTAATGAAAAATGTTTTTCCTGTCCAGAAAGGGCGTAGAGCAAAAGACAAGGTGAAAAGTATTAAATGTTTGTTTGTTGTCAGCTTTACTTGGGACACACATTAGTTTGATCATTTCCCAAGAATTCTTGAACCTTTTTGGATTGTGCGAAATTGAGGGAAAAAGCTCATTAATATGGAATGTAAATGTGCGGTAACATTGGAATCCAGAAAGGTTGAGAGTATCTAGATCCGTTAAAAAATTCTTTAGAGAGGAAACATTTACTCTATTTTGTAATGAATTTAAGCCTGTTTTAAAAGAACCCATTCAATATGTAAATTTCCAGAAATGTTAACGTTCCTTAGGTGTACGCTGCATAGTCCGTGGTGAAAAACCGTGTGTTTATCAGTATCACCATCAGCGTTTGATANCAGAAATGTTAACGTTCCTTAGGTGTACGCTGCATAGTCCGTGGTGAAAAACCGTGTGTTTATCAGTATCACCATCAGCGTTTGATATAGGTATGAATAGTGAAAGAAAACATAAATCTCTTATTTCTTCATTGCGCATTTCCCCATTCCTATTATTTTGTTTGTCTCTTTGCGGCAAAAGAAGGAACTTTTAAGTGGGGTTTAACTACTCTCAAATGTCATGTTGTGTAGTCTTCTAAACCACCACTAATTATACTGGCTGTGATGTAAACGTAGAAATTTTTTATTGGAAAAAGATCAGTCTTGATGAATTCGGTACATTAGCTAAAATTTTCATAGGCAATATGTGCAACACGAGAGTCTACTTAATGCTGATCATAATATCGATAGCGGGTTAAAAATGCTTTATTATACGTAAAAATGATTACTCGTACCAGTACAAAAAAGTACACGGCGTTAGAGACAGTGAAATGGATGACTGGTCATGGTACATATCTCCACCGACGTCAGATTGATACGGGGTAAAATTGAGAGGGAGGAAGGAAACTTACATTGCGTGTAATAATAACGAATGCGTGATTAGGGAATGTTCCATGAAGTCATCCTCGAAATATATGCATTTGAAAATTACCTTAATGTTTTTTTTCTAGTTTCCCCATTTTCTCTCTTCAAAGAAATATAAAATATGCTTTGGCCTTTGAGCTGAGCAAAAAGGGAAAAGTATGACGTTGTGCAATAAAAGAATGATGGATACCTCGAAATGAAAGGCAGATCAGGGGTTTGGGAAATACCAGTAATTGGTTCGCCTGTGAGCATCATTGCAGGAGTGAAATTCAAGCTAAGAAAGTACAGGGCTTCATCATATAAACATTTAAAGTTTTACTATCGTGCATGGCTTCTCGTCGCCCCTTTATTTCATGATTTTGATTAGATATACCGACGAAAATTTTCATCGTCACGATGTTTTTCCTGGTAGTTTAGTTGTCATATTTTAAACATAGTTTACGATTTATACAGGAATGGAGTCGTAAACCAGAATAAAAGAGCAAGTCAACCGAAAGTGTATAAAATATTCATAAATAACGCTTGTTACAAAATATGACACTTGTGAACTTTATTATCTCTCGTAAAATACCAGTTCAATAGACAAATTAACATGCCCGGCCAAACTAATAAACATTATTTGTGCATATGGTAAACCGTGACTCATTTTCAAAATATGATTCGATATACATCGGTTCGAAAATGTTTTTTAAACTAGCAACCTACTTTTAGAGAGAACTATGCACAACAGACGCAACTAGATAAACCCACGAGTCATTCAAACACAATGTATCTTTTCATAAAAAACTACACGTAAATAGTATATCACAGGATTTGAATAGGTATTAAAATCATGAGATCATTCCAACTTTCCACACGAAAATAATATTAATTAATACGCCTCAGCCAGAATATGCGGAACAGGGGACACTTAGCAGTTTTGGATTTTTGCAAATACAATTATTCAAACTTGTTCATTTGATTATAAATAGTTGTCCTGGATATTCAGCCTTAACCTAACTATTCAAGCTCGAAATAAAAAATGTGGCTTTGCTACCCCGATTCACCTGTGTATCTGGAATACAATGATCAGTAAATAAAAAATATCATAAACCAGTGTGTCTTTTGCAAAGTAAGTTTATTTCAGGAAAGAAATAAAAAATTCGAATATTGCTTTAGTTGCATAGTAGCAAGTAACAATACAAAGATGTTTATCGTTTCATTGTTTGCTGCTTGCTACCCCTATCCGTCAAGCACCGGAACACTCCAGCTTCCGTGTATCATGAACCTACCACGTAATACATGCTTGCCTTATGATCTTTTACGTACATAACCAAATGCTCAGCTCCGGATTTTGCTTCTACTTACAATTAGTTTCTGTGTTTTTCTTCACAGCTATGTAACAATGAATAGCAATACTGAATGGAATAAATTTAGTTGTATATTTTATGCTTGGGAGCAATTTATGACGATACTCTAAAATGGCCAAAGAACAATATGTATTCTTTAAAATTATATCTTAAAGTAGCTTAACTTTTAAAGGTAAGCTTAAAAATTGGTAAGTCATAATATTTTTCCATTTTACTATTTACAGATTTTTAGTAATTCAAGATTCACACGAAACTGTGCAACACCTTAAATATCTAATATTAAACGGAATGTTTAAGAGCATGTGATAAGAGATGTACAAAGAGTTTATGTAAAAGCTCTGCCATTTCATTAGAAAATCATTGTAGCATAGAAATTCCTTCTAGGCATTCAGTTTCAGAAAGAATTTAATAAAACCTACCTGTGTATTTACCCGGGGGAATGTAAAATTGTAATATTTAAAAGTGTATCTAAATGTTTCATATGTACAGCAAAACACTGCGATTTTATATTAGAATGACTCAAATAATTTTACCTGGCTGCAGTCACAGATGAAATCCCTTGTAATGACTCATCCGTACGTCTGAGATAGAATCTCAGCCTCCGCTATAGCTTTTCATCTTTGTTCTGGTGGTATGCGTGTATAAGTGTAATGTGATGAAGGGTGAATGACAGTCAATGTCTACGTAGACGTGAAATTAGAACTGCCTAGACAGATCCTACGAATTGCAATCTCTTAACCCACAAATATCAGTACATCTTCATACCTATTTCCACTTTAAAAACTAGAGACCAGCTTTGAATTATAATATTGGCATTATGCATTCAGTATTGCAAGGGAACTAATGATGAGTTTTAGAATTTTATTGTCTACTCTTACTACAGCTAGGGAGAGAACATGCTGTTGTAACTGCAACTTTCTAGATCAAGCTGTAAACACAGAAATAACTCTCACATGCAACTTAATGACGCAACAAAGGTTCTCACCACGATACTGGACAAAATAATACAGTCGTGAAATTCGTAAAAGATCAAAAACTGTTTTGAAAGAAGACTTCATGTAGAAATTTACTAAGGATGACTCACACCTGCGTGCTTCCCGAATGTACTGTTGCCAGCAGACAGGTCCTTGACCAACTCATGGGCATAGTATATTGCACAAGGATATTTGTGTCAGCAAAAACTGTTTTGGTTCTAAAACATGTCTTTAAAGGGAGCCCGGGCTTGAATTTCGTTGGTATTTCTTCCCCTTCGGAGTTGCTCGTGGTCGAATCCTAGCGCGTTTGTTTATATTAGGCAAGCTACAATGTAGTAATATGCAATGCATATAAGTTCCTTACCCAACTTTCACTGTTTTCCTAGCCTAACTCCTTTTTTGGCATCGATCGCCCTTATTCCATTTTATTACCCTTGCCTTGCATTCCTCTACTGCATTTTTCACGGGGAAGAGTTGATAGCAGTGAAATTAATTAATGCTGAGAACAAAGGAAAAATGAGGTAAAACGCCAATGGAATATCTACTTACACCACATTCTATTAGATCCATAATTTATTCTTAATTAAAGCAACAGCAATCCATAGTTTCTCGGCTGTTTATGCAGTTTCCTACATTGTTAATGTTAACTGCCCTATGATTTTTCTCTCATGAAATTTGAATGAATGTCGTATGGTAGTAATTAGTAAGCAAGGAATATCTTCCGCTGAATTGATCTAGTTACATGCAAGAATTCTAGTTTATAACGCACAACCTTCCCTGAGTTCGTACTGTTTTCTACTTATGGTCGAAAATAACTAATGAAACTTGCAATGTGAAGGCTGACTCAAACCGCTTTCCCTCAGAATGCGTTTGAAATTGAGATTCTTAAAGATTTCTACGAGTGCGTCAAACTTACAATGGAACTATTGCATAACATCATCTTATTATTTAGATTGAGTGTAACCTTTTTATTTCAAATGCTAAATTGCTAAATACTTGTACAAAGGTATTATTTAACAATTATGAAACATGAACTTAGATTGCAAATTATATGAATGAAATTTCCTTTATTTGTCTACTTCTATCCCAAGTGCCTAATGATATATGTAGCAAGCAAATATATGCATGGTATTGCCATATTTTTTTTATTTTATGATGATGTTTTGGCTTCTTTTTAAATAAAAAATACAGAAATCAAATTATATTACCAATTAAATTTTTATTTTTTCAAATACAAAAGTTACATGCATTGCAAATTCGCAAATATGTATCTGAAACTGAAGGAACAATTGAATAAAAAAAATAACTGAAAAAAGACGAAAGAATGTAGAACATCAAACGTGTAAAGATCAAGTTACTGGGAGACATCACACACTTGTATAGCGTTAAGAAAATTAAAAGTTTGAATATTTTTGGTTTTTCTACTAAATGATGATGTCGTTTGGAATGATAGGAGCTAATGTTGCGTTGATGTGAGTTAATTTTGTTACATTAGAAGATTCAAAATGATGAGTTTGTTGCAACTCAGATGCAGGCGCAGTTTACTTGGCAGTATCTAAAAACACTGATCAGTTAAACTGCGCAGGCACCCAATCATGCAATATCTTCAGAGCTTCGTGGTCATCTTCGTCGTTGGGAAATTACTACAGGAGCAGTTACTGCTGCAATGATGAATGCACTGTAGGTTGAAGTCCACTAAATATTGCCACATATAATTATCTAATTGACATAAATAGCAACACTCAATGCAAATCAACCTAACAGTTTTCGCGGTTATCTTCGACGCTTGTGAGAAATCAGAGATTACATAATTGATGAATTTGATGCAGGTTGAGTGACATTGGGCGCTGCCATATAAATGTATAAAAATTATGTGGCAACACTCAATGCAACCCAAACTGACAATTTTTGAGATTTCAGAATTTCTGAAAAAATGTAATCTTCCACTTGGATTTGTTTTTACAAAAAAAATGATGAGAGTAGTTGTGTTGCTTCTTTGCTCTTCGAGAAATGACGAATGATTTTAATCTTATGATGAATTATAAGCCGATGAGAAGTCTCGTAGACGAATGAGGTGAAGAACCTCGAGAGACGCGTCTAGGCCAATCGGAAGAATACGCCTAGATATCATGAGAAATTTCTGGAATATTATTTCTGTACAGTTACATGTATTAATATTCAACCAGGCTACCAGTACTTGTATTACGTCATGATGAGTGGCAAAATCATGGTGCCGAAGATTCACTCAAGATATTAGAAAATTTAATTCGGAACCAATGCTAATATCCATTTAAAAAAATTAAAAAGTTACGTGGCTTTTTAGGATTGAAGCGTGCTTTTTGCATGAACTAATGCATCGAGGTGGTGTGACATGCATTGTGTAAGCATTGATTAAGAAAAACAATGCTAGACCTTATCCTGTCAACGAATATCACACGATCACGCCATACGCCAAAAATGACGCTAACAGTACAATCTATTCAAAAAATGTAATTGTGAATTCTAATGCAAGTATTACGTACTACATGCATCGGTCACACTCCCTGGAAGCTTGTTAAAAATGATGCCATGATGGTCATGATCGCCTAAGAAATACATGTCAATGATGTGAAAGCATACATGCCCGTAGCTGAAAATATGATGAATCACGGATCCTCCTGACCTCTTAAGGTTGACTGGATGGAACAGTAGGATGTACAATAGACATGATAAGGAATAGCGCAGTTAGTGTGTTTTTTATAATGGAGTACTTTTTAAAATTGTATGGAAAGCATTGATGATGGAGAAGAAGAAGAAGAGTACTTCGTTGTAAGTTATGCGACCAGAGTGAGGCTACGTGACTAATTATTTTTTCCTGCTTTGTACAGTACTTGCAAAAAAATCACTACAGTGGATCACTTTTCCAGTTTCTTATACCAACAAAGAAATCATGATCTTATGGTGAGATATGGGTTTTACAATGCAGGAAAGTCCGTTTCCCAATTTCTAGTTCACAAAGTATGTAACGCTAGAGAATTTGCGTGACTTTTGGAGAATGATCTGATTATTCTGATTATCTACGTTGAATGAATTTTAAGAAATGGCTTTCTCCGGTTTCCAAATTGTCACATTTATTTAAATATTTGATTGTGAATGCTCTGAGATATGTTTTAAATTTTTTTTGAGAAAATGGGATTTTTTGGGAAAATTCAAACCATTTACGCAGTATGTGCATTAGGGTGGGAAATAAATGCCGCTAGGAAGCTTGTTAGCAAAGGAAAGCAAAATACTGCAGACATCAGACGTATGCTTTCTTTTTGGATGTGTTGTGCTTTGCATCCTACGATTGTGATTGAACACAAAT
>JAANSQ010002368.1:0-12146 GCA_036850885.1 Lepidocyrtinus dapeste | reverse complement strand
GATCTTGTAATCCTTTCATACCTCAGCGAAGCTATGTCTCTATCTGCTTTAAAGCATTTTTTATAGCTAATTTTCCCTAATATGGCTTGATGCTGCTCCGCCTCCGCTTAAACTTCATGAAACATGGTAGGTTCGTATTTTTCTCGGAGTTTCTTTCCGAAATCTTGGTAAATGACACACCAAATTGTTCCTCTGGAAGCTTTACATTGATTCACTACCTGTGCGAGGGTTTGTGGGTTCGGCTTGGAGGTCAAATTGGCGATTTTCGCAATTAGCCACTTTTGGACTCACTGGTCTCCTTCTAGTTTTTGGCCCAATAGAACCTCCATTTTCTTCATTTTCTCGAATGTTTTCTTCTGACTGAGCCACACGATGACCAGACGGTAAGTTGAGACTGAATTAAGACATTTTAGCTGTCGGATTAGCCCCAACCGTGTCAGTCCAGCCCCGGAAACTTCCGAAATTCGGCACGCTTCTCTTTGGGGGTCAATTTTGGAGGCATACTTAAGTCTTATGGCTTACAAATTTGTAATTACGAATTGCCTAATAAGTCAGCTGATATGCAACATTAACGTAAACTACTAATCTATATAAAATGACATCACCCTTTTCATCGGCAAAAACCATTTTGGAACATTCTTGTAGTAGTTGTAGACACTCCGTCGTTTTGCGGGTTGAGGTTGAGAGGGTGGATTTTCCTTACTCGAAAACTGCTTCACCTTCCAAATTAGCCCAGGGGGCCTTTTCTTCTTCGAGTGATTTTTCTTGGCGGAAGTCAGTCCCTGCGCCTTTGTTTTTCTTCGCTTACCCTTCCATTAAATTACGTCATGTACTCAGCCGGTGGAAACCTCGTGACTTAACGTTTAAGGTACTTGACGATGGATCTTTCACTGTGACCTTGCTCGGAAAGTAGGTTTATGGTCACTTTAACTTCCGGGTCTTGGCATTTTGACACTACAAAATATGAAATTTTCACCACGTTGAAATAAATACACAAAAACATTGACTAAAGTTTTGTAATCATCTGTTCACGGACAAAAATTTTACGCAAGATTCAAACCTTAGTATGCTAGCGCCGACTTGTAAAATATCAAGCATATCAATATTGACATGGAAATTAAATTCATCATTCTATTAGCTTCATTTCAACTGAAATCTAAAATGACAGAATTACAATAATAACTTTCTCACTGAAGAAAAGATGAAGTAGAGATGATGCCTTATAATTCTATTCACCCATTGAGGTCAAAGGTGATTCCTGATCAAAACCAGAACCCTAACGCCAACAAGCCTGAAGATGTTATAACTGTAGACTTACAATGTGAAGACGAACTACTAGAAAAAGCAGAGAAAAAAGATGTCCCGGACACATCCACCTCCTCCACTTTACAAGGGTAGGTTTGTTTGAGTTTTAGTATAATTAGCAAAGAGTTTGTACATTGATTTATTTAAAAGATGATTAAAAATCTGATTATGAACGAAGAAAGTATAAAGTTTGAAATGCTAGAAACTAATTACATTTTTAGGAGTCGACGCACTAGCGATGGTGATTACCAATATCTATACAGCTCTGAATATGAAAGGGTTGCTGGTCTATTTCCAGATGATCCTCCTAGTTCAACTCCCATTTGGATTTTACTCTTTTTCATGTGGGCGATTGTTATCTTTTCTATTAATTTAATTCTTGTAAGGAATGAGTGGAATTTGGCTCAGCTTTGGGGAATGATGGTTCATTAAAATATAAGTGGGGATTTTTTCTAGATGATTGACTAAATAGTTTCTTCGATAATTGATTTATGTTGTGCCTGGTACATTACATTCTTTGATTATTGATTACATTTGGAGATTTTAATTCTCATGAAAATAAATCGAAATAATAACTTTTCCTTGAAATAATATATCACTCTTTAAATTGCTCCATATTTTATTTTAATCTCTTCTAAATGAATCACGGCATGGAAAGATAATTAACACGTGAGCCTAAAAAGAAAGTAATGTCCAGTCTAAATTTTTTTAGGCATGGAATTGGTTCTCAAGATCGTAAATATGCAGTACTGCCCCTCATTTCGAAAAAGTTATTACTATTGTTTTGTCCTAATTGAGCACAGGTGTTAATGAAACCCCGGACTAATCCACCCACCCACAAACATAAATATACTTTCTGGTCATATGTCATGTAACAATTAATTTTTCATTCGCACTTGGTCAACTAAACTAGAGTGCGCATATTTAGCATGAATGTATTATGGGAACACACGTGTAAAACCAATTTGGATTTCTCCTTTTGCAAAGCAATTCTTTCATAAACGATTTAACACGGACGAAAATCCATTCCATTGCTTGACTTTGCATTCTCTGAAACGAGGAGAACAAAGTAGACACCAAAACCTATTTACTCAAAGGTGAAAAAAAATCGATATCATTGCTCATGGCATTGCCAAAAAGTTTGTAAAACGCAGTCAGTTTCTTGTCTTGCCTTCTGATGAGCTGGAATTGAATGACATGACAAGACACATAAAATAAGTTTAGGTCTTTCAGTATTGGATTGAATATCCATATCGATTGTCAATATCTTTTTACTAAAGTAAATACTCAGGGAAGGTATCATCCCCATCAGTAAACAAAAAACTTCCCCTTTTTCTTTTCTCGTCAATATCATCAAAGCGTTCCTTTGTTCCCTCTGTTTTTGCGAGAGATGGATTGGATTATGTGATTGAAGGATTGATTGACACTGCGTTAAACCATCACGTCACAGCCATGTCTGCAGTGGAGTGTACACTGGAGAAAAAAATATACACCCGAGTTAGGCTAAACTCAGTTATGGACATTGCCATATAAAGAAATCCAATTATAACCATGGCACAACCACATCTACATTTTACAAAAGCCTATTCTTAATTTCCATTTACCACTATTTATTTTTCTCAGATGGATTCGGATATATACGAATTTGGTTTTGTTGATTTTTGGCGTTGGTCTCGACTCATCTTCGCCATCTGAGCCGTGAGGCACATACGCTCAGGATGTTGATGAGTTGGAAGAGTGAAGATGCAATCGATACCTATTTTTGTATTCATTATCATTCCTTTTCTGAACTGCATTTATGCCTTCGTCAATCGTTAGGAATCAAGTGGGCTCACAAGGATAATCATTTTTCCATCTCCGGAGCACACATAAATAGGGCTGAGCAGATTTTAATTGGAGAAGATGGAATTGACGAGGATAGCTATTGAGATGGAGAAGCAAGGTGAAAGTAAAATGGATTCTTGGGAGCTGTAGTCATCATCATGACTCATGTGAAATGACTGATTGACTTGACATTAATCAAAAAAGGAGAAGAGAAAATGCTGGAGTAGGTAGTAGACCCTCTCTTCATCATCAGGTGCATTAAGCTTTCTCGCATTGCTTTACACTGAATCATATTTTTTCATGCAAATTCAGAAAAAAACATGTTTATTTACGAAATGATCTATGCATACTAACAAGCTAACAATGAGCTCGGGAGGGAGGCTTGGACCGTTGGATCGTCAATGCTCCTTAGGTAAACAAACAGTAGGCGAGGCGAGTCTTTAATGGGATCAGACTAATCACTTTGATTACATAGTGAATCCCACATGATTTGATGAAGACGATTCGATCAAATCAGAAAATATGAGTTGCTGGATTGACTTAATTAATAATGGGATAATAAAAACGAAATATTAATTAAGGAATGGATTTATCCAGCTAGGAGGCAAGTGCATGATGTATTAAAGCTTTAACGATGCATGATCAAAAGCAGGGAGCAACTGTGGGAAGAAAGTTGAGGCTTGAACTGAACCTCCTTAAAGTGTTTACTGGAGACTTCCTCCTGTGCCTAAATAGCTTCTGTTGAGATTCAAGAGAAGAAGCTGTTTTCTATTTTAGTATTAAAAAATTCTTCGTCAAATACAACAGTCTAGACATTGATTAGATTAGTTACAGAGATTAGGAAATGCCGCTGAAACCCAAGCAGGTCTAGTAGCAGGCTAAGTAGGTGTGAGGATTGGCGAGTAATTAAAATTGTCCAAAAAATCGGCTAAAGAATCTCAAGCAGAAATCCCACATGAAACTTAATCCGCTTTTAAAGATATCCAGAAAATTCTCTCTCTGGATTGAATATTGTATTCACATTGTTGAAAATTTGTGGTCCCAGAGAATAAACACGAAATTTGGGAGCAATTTAAACGTTTTAGCTGTTGTAAGTTATTTTTTCGTTTTTGGCATGCTAGAAAATCTCTTCCCAAAGACCCAACTTATCCCTTATTACATGGCGTTTGGGCACTAAAGCTATCCAAGTTTAGGCATGTTCTAGACATCGATCCATCACTATCATGAAGGCCATCACCACGATCATCAAATAAAACTTTAGGCTATGTCAAGCTCCAATATGTCTCTAAAGTAGGTACATTGACAAGAGAAAGGCACTCAGTCAATCAGTCTTCTTTTTTCCACTTCCTTCCCCAAAAGCGAGCAACAGTTTTCTACCGAATAACGATAAACTTGTCAGCCTTTTACCTGCGCGCTTCTCATATGGAACAATGTATCAAGTTCGAGATGTAACTTGAACATGAAAGAATCTTTCAAAGGCACTTTACTGAAAATAGGAAGAGACTGTTTTGTCTCTCCTCAACTCAATTTTTAATGCTTCCGTTGTTCCTTTTCCAAGTACACTTTTCTCGAGTAAAACTAAACCCTTCGCTTCATTTTTATTGCCTCTGGTTATCTGTGCTTGACTAACTTCAAAATAAAGTCGTGCTTTCGCTTAATCAGACAAGATATAAAAAATGACTTTGGAAAGAAATAAAATTGTGTATTTTGATACGCTCCCTACGAGAGACCTCCTTAAATAACATTGTCTCTCTAGAATCTATCGTAAGTTTTATGAGTTATGTTCACAATAAATCTGTACTGACGAAGAAGGTTCTTTACAAATGTCACGCTGTTCTTATTCCACGTGAAGCCAACAAGTAGCTGATGGAGCATCCTCTTCTTCATCATCTTCACAGAGATGAAGTATGAGTACGAGCGAACGGAGATGGATGAAAATGAAGAAGACGGATGCCCTTGAAACCCTATTAAGTTTTAGAGAAGCCCTTTTCCCTCTACCCTTCTTCCTTTACACCCGTTTAAAAATTCGACGCGCTTCCTCACTTACAGACTGTAAGAGTATTAGTTTTTTATGCTTCGACCAAATCATCAGATTTTTTATTGTTACATCTTCGGAAATCAGTCGGCGTCCGTATTGAGTTAGACACGCGAAGAAGAAGGGAAACAAAAACAACTATGATCGTATTGTAATTCCAGTTGCGTCTTAAGCAAAAAATAAATTCCTTTATAAGTTTTGAAAAATTCAAATATGAACTAAGATCGTTCTCCATGAAGAAACCGACATGAATATACTTTGATTTTTTTAGTTTGACTCGTAAAGAATCTTTTATTGTCTAGTGAACATCATACTTCAAGTATGGATGATTCCCTTTATTTCGCAAAGTATGTCAAGGGATATTGTTCAGTAGGAATTGTAGGATATCATTAGATGGCCCATTATACCGAAAATGATAATGATATGAAACTAGTATCATTAAAGTTTTCTGGCAGTTGGCCGTAGTAGCATGTAAAGGCTTTTTCTTTGATTTCTTTGAATTCAGAAATGATCGAGTAGCATTGGCTCCTTAAAATAATCCTGACTTGGACTTGTGAGTAGCGTACGGTGTATTGTTACCACTTGGAAGGATCTCTTCACTGGACACAGTTGCTTGTTTGATTTTGATTAGTGTGATATGCCTCTCAAGATCTTTTGTAGGGATGAAGTGAGTCAGGTGAAATTCGATATGGCTCCTTTTATTTACCATCTTCATCATTAAAGTTATTTAGATTATGAGTTTAAGATGAAGGTTGATGGAAGACCTGCTGCTGTTTGATGACTGACCGGTGCCATTTTAGTCTCATTAAATGGATATGTGTAATTCCGACTTGGCTACTTCTGACAGCGTAGATGTCAGCAAGAAAAGAGGCTTTCCTTCATGTAAGATTTTAAATAAAATGTGGAAGCAAAAGTTTGTCTGGAAGTGTGCCCTACCTTTAGCCTTAAGAAATCAAATAATTAAAATAAAATCACTTGAATTCGGTCCAATAACTACACTAGTTTCTTGATTTACTGGGTTTTCTTTTATGAATGCACATAATGACACGTTTCAATTAAAATCCATTAGTGAATAGAGTAAGTTGGTCTGGGACCCAGTCTCACCCAAATCAATCATGCAGTTTTGATTTTAGTCAGTCATATCGTCACAGTAATTCTAATCTAGAAGCCAAAATAACTTCAAACACAGATGGTATGAGACTCGTCTTGAAAGTAACATAATCACTAAATATTGTACTCACCGTTGGCAACCGAACGTGAATCTTATTTGTAACGTTACTAATGTACGTGCTTCTGTCCACTACAAAATGGTGTAAAGAGGCATATCATCAAATCAATGCCAAAAAAGAGTGAAATACAGTGGCACCAACTCATTGGCATCACCATTTTATTTGAAGAGGTCAAAGACATTCTACTCCTCTGTTTGACTCTTAAAAGGATTTATTTTGATACCAGAGCTAAGCTTGACGGTGGTGAATTATCATCTTTTAATCGTGACATTTTAATGCACTAATGCAACATCTTAAGAAATGATGTCAACTTTATTTGGAGAGTAAATGATAAGTGTAATTATTATTGTTAGAAATCACCTTTTAAAAAGTGACATTAAGATGCATTTATAAAAGAATATCATAGTTGATTTCGCTACCAGCTTTTCCATTATTACCTTATTCGGATAGCTTGTCCAAAGTGGATCTGGTTCTGGATTTTGTGTTTTCATATGGATTGTTTTGTCTCCAAGGTACACTCACTCCATTCATTTTCATGTCGATAAATAACTCAACTGTGTTTCTCCCATCCCGCAGCTTATTAGTCAGCAGGCCATTCTCTTTTCTCGGTGAATGGTGACATGTCACGATATAAAATTGTCCTCTTCTTTGTCTCATTGTCAGTATAAAAAGATTTTTTTTTGTTGTTGTGATGTGGCTTCATGTGAAGATGATAATGAATGTCATCAAATAAATTCCCAATGTACTTAAGATTCATACCGGTAGTTGGCATTTTGGCAAAATCTTGAAAGAATATATGGCGAAAAACTTAGCTCAAAAAAGAGGAGGAGTGTGAGAAGGTGGATCACTCAAATAAAACATGGATATCTTGTCAATCATATTTTTATAAGGTGGCAATCAAAAATCTCTAGTGTGAAAAGCACTTTTGACTGGGGTCGACTTAGGGAAAAGACATTTCTTAATGTACTTGTTAAAAATGGAAGATACTTTGACTCTCTCAGTGTTTTTGCGTGGGTAAGTCATTAACTCTACCCATACATACCCTGAAGGAATGAAAGCGTAGAAAAGACGACTTTAATCTCCAACTCGAAATGCATTTTTTCTGTAAGTCAGTGCACTGTACTGATCACTGTAGCTAATTTATTTCCCTAAAATAAAATATTGCCATTTATGGATTTATTGTGGCTTTAAAGCAAAACGTAGACTCGAAGAAAATGTGGGATTTTCACGAAATGGATTGAATGACCTGATTACTTGCGACGAGAAGCATGTTCATTAAAACAAACAAAAAGTGTAAAATAAATGTAATGAAAAGGCTACTGTTCATATACGGCTTACCATAATTGAAGGTGTGGAGGAGTTGTTAAAAAAATGGCGAGAGTGTAGTAGGACTCTTGCCAAACGAGAATTTATAAGGCAATGTAAATGCAATAAAAAGCTACTCAACATTTTGTCAAATCTTGTGAAATATTGACGTGGCCATTTTTCAGCGAGAAAATGTGAAACTGAAAAAAGTCAATGTGGTGTGTGTGGAGGCAAAAGGAGTTAAATTTGCTTCTGTTTTTACTTCAAAGTGGGTAGTGAGATTCTTTATGTTTTCTTTAGGTTTCTGTGCAAATTCGTGGATACGTTTACTCAACAAAGTTTCAAGTTTACCTAAGGGTTTAAGTGGGGTAATTGAAATCGATTTGTCGTTTTCTTACATTTTTTTGCTGAGCTTTTATGAATTACTATAGCATAGCTACACTTCGATAGTGATGATTTAGATGGAAACCGTTCAACTTCGAAAATCGTTGGAGTCATTGTCATCGTATCGTCAATATGCCATGGCTATTCAAGCATGCATGCCATTGTCACATAAATTTGATACTTTTTTCTGTTGGCGAATGTTGAATCGTTGAATGTAGCTTCTTGAGAGGCAGTGGCCAACGCAGTGTAAACGACACTGGCTACTTTAGTGCTATTGTTTTGGCCTAAAAATAAATGGAAAAAAACTCTTCATTAGAAAAAACGCGAGAGAAAATGACCATGGTATGGTACACACGGTGTAAAAGTATCGATACAAAAAAAAATCGGAAGCCATGCGTAAAGCTCAGATTTTTTATTCTGATGATGTTGACCAAAAATGTAAGAAAAGAGGATTGAGAGTTGACGCTTGACGATCATGATGTGATGACTTATGAATTAAGAGTAAATTGCTCATTATTCTGTAGAATGAGCAAAAAGAACAAGTTGGTTTACCCAATAGCTTCCAATTATATTTAACTGTGAAGCACGCAGCGTAGGTAGGTAAAGTATGATGAATTAAAAATATCAAACCGTGATGAAAATGACGAATTTCATTCGTTAAAAATATTAAATGAAGTTGATGTTGCAGTTAATGATATTTTGTAATGAATTGAAGAAAACAAATTGTCTACGATTTGATTGTTCTTTTGAAACAAAAAATTACAATCGAATTGAAAGGAAATTGACAAAAAAAGCACGAAGTTTGTAGACATCGTGATGAAAATGACGAATTTCATTCGTTAAAAATATTAAATGAAGTTGATGTTGTAGTTAATGGTATTTTGTAATGAATTGAAGAAAACAAATTGTCTACCTTTTGATTGTTCTTTTGAAACAAAAAATTACAATCGAATTGAAAGGAAATTGAGAAAAAAGCACGAAGTTTGTAGACAAAAGAATTTTTCGCATTGAAATGGTCATAATATGAGTTTGCTCATGTTCTTCATTTTGATCTGGTCATGCTATGTTCGATGCTTCTCTTTTCAAAATTGACAATTGTCTTTGAACCTGATACGGATGATTTAGTTAAGAGTGTAGACAAAACAGGCAGGTGCATTTCCCATGAAAAATGACACCACGATTTTAAATTTTTGAGACTATGAAGAATAGTACCAATTGGCAAATATTATTATGCAAGTGCCAACGTAATATTTTAAGTTTTTGTAACCTATCAAAAGGTAATCGTTCGGATCGTCGTGTGCCGCGCTCAATGAGCATGTGGTTCGAAAATTAACTACCTCATTTTCAATCATCAACACGTCGTAAATCTTCCTTATACAAATCAACAATTACTCATGAGCAATTTTTGCAACAGCAGCTTAGAAAAAATTATTAAAATTTGGAGATTAAGCTGATAAAAAAAGTAAATTCTTAAATGGAATAATAATTCTGTGTAAAAATGTTGAAAAATATCTAAATTGGCCTATTGTCAGTCATGCATGAAAATGAGAATGTTTAACAAAAAGAAGTTGATTTTTTTCTCCAATTATTATTATGCAAATACTGCATTACGAAAAAAGTATTAGAATTATGTAATTCACTACGCCACATTACTTTCCTCTTTGTATAATGGTTTTTAAGAGAAGAAACCAAAGGAATCTTTATGAATACGGAAATACTTTCACGTTTCCCCCTTCACTTCATATTCGTCTTTTGTAATCGGACCGGAGTCTCCGAGTTGAGCTTGTAATCATGCTCACCTGCGTAATTTCCCTCCTTAGTTTACATACCAATTTGCATCTACTTACTAGTGTAATTAGTAATTTTCAATTGGATTGTTTCAACAAGCTGAGAGCAAGCAGTTGTACACTTGCTTAGGAAATTAATGAGTTGGCACCTGCATAAATTCCTAATTTTCACCAATTTCCTACCGGCTATACCCGAAAGCTTTAGACATGCTTTATTCTCCGAGTAGGATGATTATGATTATACGCATTTATAAACACCTTCAGAACATACTGATAGAACAAGATGTATTGAAAACTGAAACCGCAATATCATTTCCATATAATTTTTTCTTTAGAATACATACATTCCTCCGTACCTGTCTAAATACCTGGAATAGCTAATATTTCTATGGAGCTTTGATTATAATGCTGTAAACACTCCAAAAGTAATTTGTACCTTTTCCTCTGAAACCAAGCGGAGGGGGAGATGAACGTGTTCATGCATACAGAATTCAGGGGCACTTGTACTTTTTCACTTTTTCTTGAAAAGAAATTACTCGTTTGTTTCTGTGATTAGCCTCTAGAGCTATTGCCATTAGGAAACGGCTTTTGTTTCAAAACACTCTGGGAGAGAAAGACAATGCATGAAATTATATTTAAATTGTGTTAAATCCTAAAGGTTTTCAGCTGAATATTCCAGTTGCAACCTGAAATTTAAATATGAGGAGGCGGCATTTGAAAACGAGCTAGATGTAATTGTAATGAGGTGCGAGGTGTATAATGATAATGACTATGATATGGTGATACATGTTAGAGATAGAAGTGGTCTTTAGACTCGGTGCACTTTTAGTTTCACCAAAGCTGATAATAATCATAATGTTGGCGTTGGTGTTTCATGCTGGATCAGCGTAGTTTATCTTTATTTATAAAAAGAACGAGTTTTTCTTAAAGTGGAAAGCAGTAGCTTGATTGTGATTTGAGGTTTGAAAGAGCCACCGAAATGTAAAAGGGCATTATTCCGATACGTACAACAACAGTCTCTTGTTTAGATTGCTTTAAATCATCAATTTTCATTTGGTCCAGTGAAATTTCGCTACTAAATCATAACGCTTCAGGGGAGACTTTCGTTTCGTTCTGTAGGGATTCACTCTAAGGAGAGATGGGGAGACAATGCACTACAAGGTAAGTTTAAGACATGGCATCTCATCACATTCTAATACTTCATACTTCTGATGTTGACGGTCCAGCTACCCTGTACATTTTAAGTCACTTCAGGGAAACAATTAAAGCATAAACGGATATTAACTTGATTGGCCAATTTTTTATTTTCCCCATAAGTTAATAGTTCTCTTTTCTGTAGATCACATAAAGTACTTTCCTTGTGAAGACAGTGACTGTTTATTTTATTAAATGGACTCTGATTCTACTTTAAATATTTTTGTGACCATGAATCAGACTCAGGCGTATTATGACACCCTTCTTTACTAAATTCTAATCCCGATCAAAGTCTTATTTGCTATTACCGCATTATCAAAAATCATCCTAAATTAAAGATTCTCTCTCCTTATGCAAAGAAACTGAATAGGTAGGTAATCATTTAAATGCATTAACGCTTTAAATAAAAAGTTTATTACACCCTGGAGCAGTCCTGCTGATGATTATTTTCTTGGTCCTCATCATCGTTTAAAAAACAAATACAATTTTTCGTCTCTTCTTCATCAACTTTTTTTTAAAGAAGGAAGACGCTCATTTTGTACTTTGCGGGCCTATTAGCAGATTTTTATTATAAAAATGCATAAGTCTTTAGTCTCCTCTTTCTCTCCATCAATTCATCATCCTAAGCAAAAAGCATTTTCTTTTGTAAAAGGCTAATGATTCCTCCAAGTGAACCGGAGAGGGTTTTATAAATTCTCTCCGGCATTTTTTCCTTTAGCTTTTGTTAAAGAGGCATGTCATGATGAAGTTGATGACTTGAGATGATGTGCATTTTTGGGCCTAGAGTCATTTTCTATTTGTTTTTAAGGCTGGAGTATTTAGCCAAGCACGAACACACGCACCATCATCATCCTCCAAAGAAGCTTTTTTCATTTGAGGCATTAGCATTACCAAATGGCATTAGTGTTTGTAATAATGAGTATTATTGTTATTTTAGTTATTGTACTTTGAAGAAAACAATGCTTTGTCTTTGCGCTTGGCATTTTCTCTCTAGGTGCTGCCTTCATCCTCCATGGCATTGAATTACTGAACTGCATTCTAAAACATAAAGCTTTAATCATATAACCGAAATGTGCAGAGTCT
>JAANSQ010002367.1:0-12146 GCA_036850885.1 Lepidocyrtinus dapeste | reverse complement strand
CGAAAATGGAGAAAATTTTTCTTCTGGAAGGAAGGGTAGAATAATAAGGCTGTGTGGAGTAAGGCTATCAAGAGAAAATGACAGCTGGCCTTGATTGATGACACTTTTTCCCATTTTCTCTTTTCCTCTCCATGCATTGCGTACTGATGTTAAATGCAAGAATTTGCTTCGTGATAACACAATAGCTTATCGTACAAGAGCCTACAAAAATTTTTAATGTAATGGTAAACACAGAGAGAATAACATTAGTTTACCGGAGCGCATCGATGCTCGCTCCTTTTTTTCATGATTCCATCGATTTTTCCTCCATGAAAGAGTAAGTATTCATAATTTACTGGAGAACTATAAAAAATATTATTTTTCTTGGCAAATTACTCTAGTACTAATTGGACTTGACCACGTTGCAAAAAAGAGGTACAGATAGAAGTTTAAAGCATTAATTGACATAAACGAAGGTAAGCTTATCTTAAGGTATTTTGTCGTCTGCCCTTTATATCCAATCCAATTTCTTGTAATTGCAAAGCCACATTTTTCCCGACATCAATCAAGCGGCTTCTTCTTTTTGCTCCTCCTGTCGAACAAGTATTTTATTGCCTCCTTGTTCTATCTCCAAAGCCTACCAAAGAGAAGCTACCCAAACCGACCAACCAGCTCTCTCCCTTTTAACAAGCTACATATCCCAAAAACTCATTGCTTAATCCCTTGTACAACGGTCATAAATTAGCGTGTACAAGAAAAAAAAACTGCGCACCTGGTCTACTCTCTCTCTGATCTTTTGCTTCTTTTGATTGCTTCATCGCACTTGATTCTCAATGAACCTCTTGTTTGTCCACTAAAGTAGAAAAAATTCAATCCAATTTGTTCTAGAGTCCTTTAATGGACCGGCAATTTGTGGCAATCTAAAGTGATAGAACGTTCTTTATCTTTAATCCAATGCTTAAAAAAGATAAAGAATTGGAGGAGATACTACAACAGCCCCAGCACCCACACACACACACACACAAAGTTATACTCTTTATGTCGCCACTTTTTTTTCCTTATCCGCTTCACCCAAAATGTACACAAAATATCTAAGCGCACAAAATTTCCCATTTACAGAAGTCTTGATCAAAAGGAAGAAAACTTAAACCTAATTATTTCTCTAACGAAGATAACGAATCTAATTACAAAAAGATAAAAAAACAGCTGGGCTAGCTGCTCTAACTGCTGTGCTGTTATATCCCAAGATAAGATTTAGAGGAGACTGGAATCCTAAATTTTCTCACCAAAATCAATCCAATAAAGCAAAGCCAATCTTATCCAGAGACTTTGGTACCAGATTGATCACATATTTTCTAGGGATGTTTATGCTTAGATCTGCTTCAATTGACTCAATTGGATAAATGATGCAATGCCAATAATCTTGATGGTGATGAGCCAAGGGGAGTCACATTAGTCAATTCTACCTGAATCTAAGCAATGTACTAATTGAGCACAGAATAAGGCAAAAATGATCATGAGACGTAGACAATACTGTCCATTTTCCCCCTGTTCAGGGGACACATCTCCTCTGTGGTGTGTTGATCATCATCACGATCATTCCAGAACATTTTTGATGATGCTGATGGGCCATCAGTAAAAGAAGCATTTGGGGAAAATGATCATGATGAAAAGAAGAAACATGTCTTGTTCATTAGTCTACAGTCCCAGTTGAATTGGGCAAATATAATTGTATTTTTCATGTGGACGACACACACAAACAGATAGGAGGACAAGACACGCTTGATATTTTCTTTTACCTTTTTCTCTCTTGAGATTGCTCTAATCTAAAGTTACAGTTTTAGAAGCTAGCTCTGGTCCTGCATGAAAGCTAAACCACGACGAAGTGTAGATGTTGATGATCATGATTAGACGTTACATGATTCTGTACTTTGCGGTCACTCTCACATGTCCAAACTTTACGACATGTCCGACAAACATTCCATACAAAGTCCAGTTCAAAAATAACAAAACTTAGTTTTGCTATTTTCAACCCTCCTCTGAGAAGTTTTTTTTTGCCACCCTAATTATTTATACGAGTCACCACCACCACCATCATCATCATCAACATCACCACCAAAAGCGTTTCTTAACTTTCTACATCATTTTCATGGAGTCCCATACCGCAACACTCTCAAACTCTCAAGTTTGGGAAAGTTAATAGTATGCACATGCCAAAAACAAAAAAAAAATCTAGAGTAATTTTCCCTTAATTTACCTTCCTCCATGTTGCAGGAGAAAACCGCACAAACACAATTTACTCTAAACTACAGAGAACATTTTGCTCTGCCACCCCAGAATAAAATATATTTTCTTTAGAATCTTTTTGTATGATAATCCAAGCAATGTAAGAGGGTCATTGCACGATAATCAAAATGGTTTCAACAAATTATATTTTATTATATTATTTTCTCCTCCTTTTTCAGGGTGCATGCATTAAATTACAATTTTCATGACGCTTTACTCCTTCTGCGGTGGTGGTCAACAAGACAAATTGGGTATTAGGTAGAGAGACTCAGGCTACAAAAAAAATTGTTTTGCTTTGGATTATTCACGCTAGAAAGGCAGCCTAAACATCAGAACGTATTGTTATTAATTCTCTTGATGGATTGTTCCACTCACAAGTCAACTTTTTATGTGAAATGGCATATTTTCTATTATTGCACGAAGGAATGCATACGATTCCCCTTTATATCCCTAATTTATTATGCTAATAATGAGCAACGATAAGCAATAAAATATAATATGATTTTCCTTCTAGAAGAAAAAACCAGTTGTAAAGTTTTGAAATTGCTTATGCTACTATTACCACTACTGTAAACATTCTTGTCATTCCCTAAATTTCGAAATGAGTCTAGGGGCAGAAACTCTCTCAGAGTATTTTCTGTGACTCTGACAAGCTGACGAAAATGGCATGGGTCAATCCAATAGAAATTTTATTGCCTTACCGGCTGTTACCACCGAAAAGCATAAGTCATGGAGCAATTGGGGAATGTGAAAATTATGAGAAAATGAAGAGAGAAAAACCGGTCTCTATATAGATATTCTGGATATTTTGACCCTAGCACAAAATCCTAAACTCTTGGAAGCTATGGAAGTGTTCACGGATGGCGAAAATAACCAAGTTGTTGGCCCTTATGTGCCCTGAGAAAAGTAATAACTCTTTGACTGCGTGAATTAATCTGTCGCTGGCATCAGGTTGTATGGTATGGTACCATAGCACAAACAAAATTCTTCTCCTCCTCCTTCTCTAGTGACAAGTTGATATTATTGCCGCAGTTATTTTCACTCCTATTTTGTAGTATATGCGGTGTGGTGTGCCGTGGCTTGGCTTTGGAGGATCGTATGGTGGTGCAATTGCTTGAGACTTTAGATGATGCCATCCTACTGCAATTTTTTTTAGAACAACAGCATGAGTATTTTCTCCAAGATTCAAAATGCTCAAAATGCTCAACGTGCTCTTGCTCTTTGGTCTACAGCATACATAAAGGATCTATTATTATGGGGTGGTGAAATTATGACCAGTCTCTAGCGCAAAAAGTATATATTTTATATGGACGAGGGAGCGAAGGCTCAAAGGACAGCAAAAAAAATTCTAGTACAGCAGATGTATTTAATAGGATTTCCTAACTACATCAGCAGCTTTTAAAACGTGCTGTCATTTTCATACCCTCCACTTTCTAGTAGAGTCTTCAGCGAAAGAAAATTATGAGCGGTTTTAACACTCCAGCGCTGTGCTCTTTTTCTCTGGTGTCGTCATAATCATGTCAGCTTTTCACTTCCGAAAAAAGCGTAGAAAAAAAACATTTTCTAAAAAAAATTGTTTTCTTCCGCATCATACATTTTTTTTGTGTACTCGATCTCATCGTAAAGCAAATGTGTGATGTGAGGATACATGGCGTAATAACTTATGCTCTTCTCTCATGAAATCCGTATATTTAGTCTTGAGTCATTCCAGAAGAACCTCATGATGGCCCATTCGCCTTGACAAGAATGAGTCGCTAGAGAGTTCAAGAGGCGAGGGAGTTTTAAGGTGGAAAGCAACAGAAAATTTAGGAAATAAGTTTTACCCTAAAAACATTCTACCTTATTACAAACAACAACGTCACCATCACCCGTACTGCAATTTTCATTGCGATATCAAGGAAAGTCTAGTGTAATCGAGTGATTTTCAACTACATTTCCCGTCTTATATTTACATCCATGCATATATCAATGAAGTCATGAAGGGTAAGAAAATGGAAGCTTTTCTTTCCCCTCTCAAAAAAAAGTTAACTGTAGTTTATGAGTTCATACACACATTACTTGGAGAAAGAAAAGGGTTTGGAGTAATTTCTTCCAGTAATAAATGCATCACATGAGCCATTTCCATGATACAATGAGAAAAAATACCTATGCATGCATAATACATCTAGTTTTTTTATCAAAATTGCAAGTAGTAGAATGAATATGAGGGACCGCACACAAAGTCACTAGAGAAATTGCCTATTTTCCAAAAGGTACAAGGTTCCATCATCGAACAAACTGAAACTGAAAGTTCCACTAGACTAGTAGACACAATAATAACATGTTTTAATGTAAAAGACAATATCGACGAAACCTATCATTCTAAAATTCATATGATATACACCTGTGCATGCATCTTAAATTCTACGTGGTTATTTATGCATACACGTGGGTAAGAAACGCATTATCATCAATATCATCATCATCGGCGAAAAAGTATTCTATTTTGTACGGAATTGGATTTTTTTGCGTGGTGTAGGAAGCTGATCGATTCAATTTTCTTTGTGCCACTTACCGCTTGCTCCAGCCCTATTTGACTGATCGATGAGTGGCTGAACGATTCTCCTTCTAGCGTTGATAAACCTGCAAAAATAAACAAAGTTTAATTTTTAAAGTCTAGAGCTTTTTTAATGATTAATCTAAACTAATGAGGAGTTAGCGAGAATAAAGGTAAAGGGTGGTTGTGGTAGGTCAAGGATTTTAATTAAACAATCCAGTCATGAATTGTTCAGTAGATACGAGAGAAAATATAATTTTTGTTGTCGACGCCCGTAAGAAAAAATATGTGCATATTGGTAATCATTGACTTCTTAGATTCCATTAGCTCCATCAATCAAAGTATCCTCACTCCAATCAAAAGCATAAGCATTAAGTTTAAGTTTGGTTAATTTCTGACAATCTTGCCTCCCATTAGACTCAATTGTATTGTTTGGATGGTTTACGTCGCCAAACTTACACATTCTCATTTTCTACTCTTTCTCTCTCCCAGATTCAGCGCAAAACTCATTTTGTGTATCAGTGCCATTCTAGATAACAATAATTATACTCTGGAGAGGAATTAAGAAGAAAAAGTAAACTTTCAATTTGGAATTTCCCTTAAAATTCATTTACAAAATAGCCTGTTCTGTAAATACGTATGAGAATGGAAAGGATTAAAAAGTTTTCAATTTGGAATTTCCCTTAAAATTCATTTACAAAATACCCTGTTCTGTAGATACATATGAGAATGGAAAGGATTAAAAAGTTTTAAAATAGTAAAATCCTCATGTGCTTGTAAGGCTCACATATTCAACACGGCTGGCTTCACTCATTTTCTTTAGGAGAGCGAGATGAGGATGGAATGTGGAATTATAGAAAATAGTTTATTGGCGACTTTTGACTTTCAGTTTGGAATTTTGGGGGAGAAAATGAGAAAGAGAGAGATATTATTTTTGATAGAGAGCTTTACTCCACTAGTCTTTTAGGAGGAGGTGGTTGTAAAACGAGGAAGGAAATTATGTTTACGAGCCATGTCATGCATGTCTTCTGTTGAGCTGAAAAAGCCCTATTTGGAGCCGTACAAGACAGTTCAAAGATGGTATGTAATACAGTTTTGATATCAAAAAATTGTATCGGCTTCACAACCACGATCTCTCACTCTCTCTTGGTCTTTACCAAAGAGAACATGAGTGAAAGTGGTAATAAAATGGGCACTGGAGCATACTGCAAATTGGAGTTGGAATTTGGTGCGTGTTGGAATTTTCTCTAGAGCAATTTTCGGTATTGGGAATGATCACGATCATCATTATTAGAGGAGGAAGGTAAAGCCTCCTCATATGGATTTTATACCCACATTGGAGGGAAAAAATCTCTTGGGATCATATGGAGGGATCTGCCAGGAAATCCAAGGGATTGCACGAGGAGAATTCACAATCAACTAGGAAATAACAGGGAGAAAAAAACGCGTGGGAAGATGAGATCAGAACCGAAGCAAAACTATCTTTTGGTTCAGGTGAGACGAAAACGCTTTGAATGTATATGCTCAATGAGAATTAAAAAAAATGCAAAATGTTTCACTAAAAATTTCAATTGGGGTTGTTACTTGTATCGCATCAGTTACTCAGTCCCCACTCCAGAATCAAACCCTGAACAATATCGATTTTGCAATTAACAAGACTCCTCCAGATGAAGCCCTAATAAGTTTAAATGAACGGCTCACTAACTTCACCCTACTTAAGCCGATGTACTTTATAGTTTCGGAAATGTTTTCTCTTTTGCTTATGTCTGCATATTCATTGCAAACATTTTGATTCCCTGCTTCCTCTTCCTTTAATTTTCTTCGAGTTAGTCACCCTCCTACGGAAAAGTCAAAATTTTCTACCAAAATTTGACTTGGGAGCACATGCATACATAAAAAAACTTAATAGCATTATCATCTCAGCCATCCATCCACTCATTCATTGTTTGCTTAAGTACACTTTACACACTTTCACGCAGGAGAGTCGGCATGTTACAAGCGAAAATACGTATAATGTTATCATTTACGATTAGTTCTCCAAAAAGTGAACCCTAGCATTAAAGCTTATGTAACCCTTTTTCTCTCATCTCCCCCTCAAAAAATATTCATTGTCATTATCAGCAAACATTCTCTATTGAATCGGGTAATGTTACGCAATGTTCAACATTTCCCCTTTCCCAATGAAAACCGATTACAATTTGAAAGAGTTTCCCCAAAATGAAGAGAAAAACGAAATGGATCATATAGCATTTCCTTTCATAGTACAGTCTCGTTGCTTTCACTATGTCGCCCTGTCATCCCATTGATTGATGACCAGAGAAGAATGCGACAACGGTGTAGAGTGCAAAAGAAAATATATTTCTTTTTTGTAATTCCTAATGGAATCTTGATTCGAGTGAAAAAACATTTGACTAAGACGTGGATGGCATTGGATCGAAAAAAACACAACTCGTTTCACATCACATATGTGTGATGCCCCCAAATGTACAGTATTCTGTCATGTCACAAGGGTGTCGTTACTCGTTACATTTGACAGGAAAAATGCATAATGTACTTATACGGAAAATTGCGATAAAAAAATAGATGCATACGTAAGTATGTAAAAAAATATAAGCCATACATAAGAAATAAAAGTTGATTGGTGTAGGGGGACGAAAAAAAATGTACTTACTTCCCTTTCCTGGAAAAGTGGAAAATTGGGATAGGAAGATGAGATAATGGTATGCACATGACAAAAAACGACGCCATCACAGACAATGAAAATAGTTACCTTATCTAGACTTAAGAGCATCTTATCATGATAATGCCATTTTTTGTTGTTGTACGGATTCTGTTTAGTGCTTAGGGAATTCAAAGAGTGCCATCAATGTATGGCAAAAGTCATAAAAGTAAGGACATATAATGCGGCTTAAGTCAAAATTGAAGAAAGCAGCCTATTTCAATGCATAAAAGCAAGCATAGCGGATTAAAGCTTTAGCGGTCACCAACAATAAGGCCAACTTTCAACTTGGGTTTTGATCTACAATTTACCTTCTAATGCCCTATTCCTGTACTGAGATTACTCAAAAATGGCAGAGAGGCTTCTGAAACTAACCAATTTCATGGATGGTCAAAAGAAAGGAAAGACTTTCTTTTTGGAAATCAGACTATGTATAGTCCCCGCACGTATTTTTACTGGACCGTTGCTTCCATTTCAAGCATGGATCCATCTGATCACGAAGGAAAATGCTTTCTCTCCCTATTCATGTCTTTCAGTGACCCCTGCAAACTTCCTTCATCCTAAAGTTACCTATCCCCGAATGCTATAGTGGTGTCAACAAGAACATTTTATTTCCTTCCCTCCTAATTTCACTTCCACATCTCCTGGATCATTTTAATGACCTCATTGTCACATTCCGTGAAAAAAGGTGGGAAAAAACGTATGACATCTCTTTTAAATGTAGTGTCATTTCACGATGACCTATGCTGTTCTCCGCGTGAAAGTATCCCACGATATTCCCTACTGTTTTTTCTTCCTCCCACCATCGCCACCAGCTCTACCTTTACAACTCAATTTTCTCTCTGGAAAAAAATTATTATACTTTCGTCAAGCTCATGCGCTATCCCGCGATGCTCATAAACAATATTAGTTTCGTTTATAATTTTTTTCTCTCTTTTTCTGATGACATGTCGTTCTATCCCTCTTGACACTGTACTTGGATCATGACGATCGCCAAAAAAAGTCTCTTTTGATGATGATGTCTCCGGCGCGATGGAAGAAATTCTTAGATATTTTCTACTTTGGCTCATGTCTTTTCCCTTGAACATGCCACCTTACCACCACCAGTGCCCTTTTTTACTTAACACCATTCCTGCTGAGCGTGCAGTTTTTATCATCATCAGAGACCGCCACCAAAGCGAAAAAATACGAAATAAAGTCCTCCTATGCAGAAACTATAAGACGATGGAGTTTCCCTATTCTCCTTCCTCAATTTCCCTGGCTCAGCAGGAAATCTCAGCGAGTGAAACAGCAAGTAGCAAAACTCTGTGCTGCTGTCATCATCATCGTCAGCCCCATGCATAACCGTGTAAAAAAACCTTGTCGCAGTTACTCCAACAATACAAAATTACACATGGTCCTTTCCCCATTGAAAGATAACGGAAGTATTTTCAGCTCCATATCTGTTAACTTATTACAAAGGATTTTGTTCCGATGATGACCTTTTTCTGTGTGACCGATTCCACGTATCTCTCTGTACCCCTTTCCCTTTTAAAATCCCTCTCAAAACGATACCAATCTTCTTTTTCCTTCAGAAAAGGAGATTTACGTGTAAAGTGAATTGAACATGTCAGGCATTTTTTTGTCCTGGAGAAAATGCCAAGTCATTAGATTTCTTCCAAAGGATTTCCATCTTGAAGGGGATAATCAGAACAGGAAATAATGAGTTATGCCCGGCTACCTAATACAAAGTATATCTTGTATCACATCTCATTTTTTTCCTCTGAAGGAATGTCCCCAAATTTGGATGCATTTTTTCTCTTTGGAAATGTAAGGATAAGCTCTCCAAATCCAATCCATTTACCCTTATTACATGAATAAAGAGCCCGACTCGTAGCAACATTCCATAAAAATGAATTCATTAATAGGACCAAGTTTCGTTCCAATCGTGATCATCAAGAAAAGTCATTACAACAAAGGACAACTTGAATAATACACGGAGAGAAGGAAGCAAAAAAAATATAAGTTTGCTTAAGAAAATCGAGGTTGGCTTCCTTTCCTATTCATTTTCTTTATTCTTTGGAGAAAAAGATATTTTTAATGGAGCAAGTTTTTATCAGAAATCCTTCTCTTTTTAGCTTTTCTATTATCATCGTCATCATCTTTTCCGTCCTCGTAACTCTCCCAAGAATCGAACCAGACAAGGAAAACTTTCTCCTGAACAGAGTAAAACATTTTTTTTAGTGAAATAAGTAGCAAACTTGTACATTCGTTTAGGTTACACTCGTTTCTCTAGTGTCTCTCTGTCTGTCTCCCCTTTCTAGTTACTTAACTTTAATTTTTTTGAAGAAGGCCGGGAGTGAAAGAGTGACAGCACTCATTTTTCACTGGCCCACAACAACAAAACAAAAAGTGAGCTTGAGCGCTTGCTATATAGCTTCACATCGTCTCTTTAGGGCGTAACTGTAGCAGCAGCACCCACAAGCAACCCAGGCAAATGCAACGTATCACTAAAAGCATAAAATATCCAGAGCGGAACTATCATCATCTTCCAAGTAAGTTTCAAGTTCACTTGGTAGGTTTTTTACTGATAATAGTAACAGTTGACGATCAGCTTTCCGGATGAAAATTCTCCTCCAGAAAAAAATAGATGAATGTGGTACATAATGGAAACTTTTGGGAGTAGAGTCTTCATCCTCATCATCATTTTGAGAAGATGAGATGAGATAGGAAAAAAGAAGCAATGAATCAACTTGTCACACCAAATGCATATACACGACATCTCGGAAAATGTCCCCAGTGACCAAAAAAAGGGAACAGTATAAAATTGTCACTGGAAGGCCATATAAGCTACATGATTCTCTTTTTTTTACTTTATTTGGAAACTACCGTACCGAAATTGCATTGCATTCTCATTTTCTTCAAGAGAACAAAAAATTTAATATTTCCCCCCAAAAAAAGAAGCAGCTACCAAGTTTGGAACAATGAAAATCTATTTTTTATTTTCTAGAGAAAAAAATACCTGTGAGCTTATATTTTTCGTGTAGGATTTCATTTGTCACTTTGCTCATGCGACAAAAGACAATACAGCTGGAGAAAAAAAATTAGATTTATGTGAGTTGTGACCACTTCTATTACGCAGGAGGAATGAGAAAAGGTAGAATTATGTGTATTTTTTTCTACACCTTATCCATATGCTCCTGTTCACACGTAAAATTACTGAAGTATCAAGTCCCTCTTTCCATCTGACGAAGGTATAGAAACAAAGACAACTTGTTCCAAAAATATATCCAAAATTCGGTATGGTTCTTAGTCTTTAAAAAATTCACGTTTTGTGAAGGAAGAAACAAGTGGGAAAAATTCAAGATGGAAAAAAAGAATGAGTAAAACAAGAAATATTGCCCCCTTCTCCACACGTCCTCATAAATCTCATCAACACCAAGTATAACCAAACCACAAATAGGAAGAAGGGAGAAAAAAAAATTGGTGAATTGGTCATGTTAAGATCACATACGGCGCAACGAAATATATTTCTTTACTGAGAGATCCCTTTCTCCGACATAAATTGCAATAAATGCGTTTTGACAACCATATCAAGAAAACTGGGGGAAATTGAGGAAGAACAAGAAGTTTCTGCAATAAATATATTGCGCTAGTGTAAAAAGTGGAATTGCATTTGAAAAATTTAGCAACATGTCTTTAGGTTACGTACGAGCTCAGCATTAATTAAAGAACATGAAGATTCTCTGTCTGTTTGGTGTGGCCACAAGGCAAATAGAAGAGAGATGCTGTTTCTGAGATTGTCTACTTACACCTGAAGGACTGTGCAATGGCGCCAAGGGTCTCCCCAGGAGGTCTACAATGCCACCAACAAAGTCAAGGTGTTTATTCCTTTATAATTACCTGAAAGGAGTTATGATGAATTTTGTATTGGTAGGAGCCAGGTACAATACAGGTTTTTCTTCAAAGCTCTCTGCTACCACGACCAACTACCAACTACCACCACTGCCCATTTTATGACAGCGGGATATGAAAAACGAAATCCTGGTACTAAGAGTAGTAGCTCCAGGGCAAAATCATTTTTATTTATAGGAGCATCAACAACATAAACGCAACCAAATAAATAACCAGAAAAAAATTTAGTCAGCGGGAGATATTTGAAAACGGTTTTTCTCTCTCCTCTCTACATCTTGTATTGTGTGGTTTGGTTCGCAAAATATAGTGAAAAGTTGAATGAAGTTTTTCGGTCAAAAACTTTTTGGCTAAGGCTTGACTTACGTACAGACAATAATCATAACCATAATCATTAATTCCCTCCTCTTTGCACAACCTCCAAAGTTTAAACAATTGGTCTGGCTGGGCCTGCCTGCTTGGCTTCAAACTCATTTCCAAAAGTATTCACATTTCAACATTTTCAACTGACTGACTTGCTGTCTTCATGCACCGTATATGCAAAACGAAAACTGTAAAAAGAGCAGTGCAAAATGTTCCCTACTGTGATGGGGAAATCTGCCCGTTAAAGCAAAAAAACTTGCTCACTCGATGGATGGAAATTGATCCAGTAAACAAGAAGGAAGAAATTTGAGCCAAACCAAACTCTACTCAAAACCCAAAATGGGAAGCTTTACTCCAGTCTCCTTTGTTATA
>JAANSQ010002366.1:0-12151 GCA_036850885.1 Lepidocyrtinus dapeste | reverse complement strand
AAAAAATTAGAAGCTATTAACGTTTCAACCATACTCAAAAGTCCTCATCAGAACGTTATAATTTTAACTACCTCGAGAAAATTTTCAAAGAAATCATCCACAGTAAATTGGGTAAACCCAGTGGCTGCAAGAATAGCCTTGGTCTCTACGACTTTCTCCCTAAAGGCTTTCAACTCGTCGGTTTGCCCCACCAGCCTTTCCAGATTGGCATAGCAGAATGCCCGGAAGAAGCAATTGCCATCAGGTCTAGTTCTCCTGATGAACTTATAGGTTTGAGAAATTTCTTCAATTTTCTTCTGGTAAACTGGATCAGAGGCGTATTCAGCCAAGAGCACAGACACGGTTTCCTTTTCTCTGACCAGTGGAATCGTATTAGATATCTATAATGTTAAACATTAAAAACGTTAAACCTCATCTCCTCAGTCCTCCCCTCACCTCCAGCACCAAATCGATATTATAGCATGATATAAATATATAAATACTGGGACAATAAATAAAATCACCTCCTTATCGATTTCCTCCTGTTGCTTTATCACAAGCTCGTCATGTCTCGCATTACTGTCGATCTCCGTTTGACTAACTGGAGCCGGAGGAGCCTCTCCGTTTACGGTAACTGTCGGCGTTTCCTCCGCCATCACGATCTTCAAGTGATATTCAAGTCACAATAATATTATTCACAAACTCCGACAGTTTAGGCTTCACTTAACTACTTCTAATTAATAGAATATTATAATTTCCTAGTTAGTGCTCAAAACATTTATCTCAATAGTCTCATGAGATCATTAAATGATTAAATGTCTCTTTGAACACGAACTTTTAGTGAGGCAATAGGCAATAAGAACAATAAGTGCAGTTGTCAATATTGATAAAACTTGAATTTCCCGGCATTCGTCTGGTGTATATTGCAAAGATTCCAAGCCGGCTTGTCAGCTTATATGATTTAGGGTATGCTGTTGATGATAATGATGAACATAACATGAACATCTCGAAATCTTGAATGAAGTTGACGTGGACGTATGGCAAAACAGATAGACCTTTCCCATCTAAACATCCGTCAGAATATTAAGCACTGGAGGAGTGGAGTGTGCAGACCAAAGAGTTCAAAGTTTATTTAGTAAAAATATCGGTGTCCTAAATACTAAGGATGAATTTCAAGGGTGGCAATAAAAAGGAGGAAGAAGGAGGTAAGAGTCTACTATAGAATAATTATAATGGTGTATTGATTTATCAAGAAAATTAGGTACGTATTTATTTATTGATCTCTCCCGTTATGTTGAAATGTGATGAAAGGTTCATTTAGTAAGCACGAACTAGGACAATAAACCGGAGAATAGAGTTATGGTCAACATTTTTTCCTGGTCAAGCTATGTAAATTTTAGGGACATTTCTATTTTTTAGGATACACGCTGAAAACCTAGATTTGTCTGTCAAGTTAAGTTAGATACTTTTGTGGCAAGGATTGAGTACATACACTACGCTATTTGTTTTAAAGACGTCAGTGCAGTAAAATTAAAGCAATTATGTATACTGCGATGCTATAATGAAGCGCGTAATGCTACTACCTTCTTTTATGCCGTATGCTCCAGATTCCAGAATCAGTAACCAGACACTTTTCCCACTTCGTTTCATTCATCAGACAGATTAACTTCAGTCGCCATACATCTCATACATAAAAAAGTGGAATTTTATTCAACAATATCAACGCTGTCATTTTTCAATTAATTAAGTTTATAATAATTTTTTTATCGCGAGTTTGTTGTGAACTTTCAAATATCCTGAAAATATGGCACCGATTCGTAAACAAAATAAACTTTCACGCGCAAACGGTAGTTTCTCAGTCTTGCAATTAATATGAAAAATTTTATCTCACAATCAGTAAGAATGGAAAAACCTGTTAAATGTTAATTTATAATAAACTTTTGTATTTTAATTTTATTAAGGGGAAGCTTCAAACGCCTTTGGAAATTTGGAGAAGACGACTGTTCTCCAGGAGGCTAGAGCTTTTAACGATACCCTCATAAATCCTCGAAAATGTACGTTGATCCTGTCCAAGATCTTATATCTGATAAACCAAGGAGAGGTTTTTAACACAACAGAGGCAACCGAGACTTTCTTCGCGATTACGAAGTTGTTCCAGTCTAAGGATCCCATTCTGAGAAGGATGGTTTATCTGGGAATCAAGGATTTGAGCGATATCGCTCAGGATGTAATCATTGTGACTTCATCCTTAACTAAGGACATGACTGGCAAAGAAGATTTATATCGGGGAGCTGCCATTAGAGCTTTATGCACTATAACTGACGCATCGATGCTTCAAGCACTGGAAAGATATTTGAAGCAAGCTATAGTGGATAAGCTCCCTCATGTGAGCAGTGCAGCATTAGTCCGATCATATCATTTAACCAGCGGAAGCGGAGAATTGGTCAAGAGATGGGTTTCTGAAGTTCAGGAAGCATTGAATTCTGATAACGTCATGGTGCAATACCACGCTCTTGGAGTCCTGTACCACATTCGTAAGGTGGACCGTCTCGCTGTGACAAAGTTGGTGACGAAGCTGACAAAGTCTCACATGAAGTCACCCTTTGCAGTGTCTCTTTTGATCCGTATCGCTGCAAAACTGGTGGATGAAGAGGAAAAGCCACTAGACTCTCCCTTCTTTGACTTTTTAGAGTCATGCTTGAGGCACAAGTCCGAGTTGGTTATTTTCGAAGCAGCCCACGCTATCATAAATCTGAAGAACGTAACCCCAAGAGAAATTAATCCTGCTGTGAGTGTCCTCCAACTATTTTGCTCCAGTCCCAAGCCCGCTTTGAGATTTGCTGCTGTACGAACTCTAAACAAGGTGGCCATATCCCATCCCACTTCTGTCACGAACTGCAACGTGGACCTGGAAAATTTGATTACGGATTCCAATAGATCCATCGCAACTTTAGCAATTACCACGTTGCTCAAGACAGGAGCAGAGTCTTCGATTGATAGGCTCATGAAACAAATAGCTTCTTTCGTCTCAGAAATCTCAGATGAGTTTAAAGTGGTCGTGGTCCAAGCGATCAAATCCTTGGCTTTAAAGTTTCCCCGGAAGCATAGCACTCTCATGTCCTTCTTATCTGCCTTGTTGAGAGATGAAGGTGGTCTTGATTATAAGGTCGCCATTGCCGATACTATCATTACCATCATCGAGGAAAATCCTGATGCGAAAGAAACAGGTCAGTCCAGTTGCTAAAAGAAGAGTTAACTATTAAATTAGTGATTCTGCTGAAATCATAATGTTTTTTTTTTCAAACTTCTCCTATTTGCAGGACTGGCCCATTTAAGCGAGTTCATAGAAGACTGCGAACATACAAGCTTGGCCGTTCGCATTCTCAACCTACTTGGAAAAGAAGGTCCAAAGACTAAACAGCCTTCAAAGTACATCCGCTACATATACAATCGTGTCATTTTGGAAAAGACGCCTGTTCGAGCTGCAGCTGTATCTGCTTTAGCCCAATTTGCTGCTCATTGCCCCAATCTTTTGCCAAATATTTTGGTTTTGCTTATGGTAGTGATTAAAACGTTTCACATTTTAAAGTCGTCAATTTAGCAAAATTTTTGGATAGCAATTCACTAGTAATTTTAAATTTTTTTTTTTCAGCGCTGCCAAATGGATTCTGATGATGAAGTAAGAGATCGGGCGACTTTATATTATCAGTTGCTCTCAACTGGAGATAAGTCTTTGACAAATCAGTACATTCTGAATAACTTGCAAGTTAGTAAATTAAATTACTTGAGAAGTTGAGGGGAAGGTTGTTACTAAAATGCTTATATTTGTATTCTTTTCAGTCATCTGTTGTGGCTCTGGAGAAAGCATTGGGAAACTACCTTCAAGGTCAAACCGATCAACCATTCGACATCAAAACNTTCAGTCATCTGTTGTGGCTCTGGAGAAAGCATTGGGAAACTACCTTCAAGGTCAAACCGATCAACCATTCGACATCAAAACGGTTCCATTAGCATCTGTAGCAGCGGATGAACTTAAGCCTCCAACTGCAGCTCCTGGAGTCTTGAAGACGAAACCAATTGAGCCTAAGAAGGCCCCTGTGAAGGAAGTTTCATTCTTGGACGAGATTTCTAACATTCCCGAACTATCCCGTTTACAAATGGGAGGTTTATTCAAAACTTGCTCCAAACAGCCTCTGACAGAATCAGAGACAGAATATGTGGTTGCTTGCACCAAGCACGTTTTCAACAAACATTTGGTGATGCAATTCCACGTACAGAATACTTTGCCAGATCAGCTCTTGGAAAAGGTCAAAGTTCAACTGGATGTTCCCGATGGATTTACACAAGTAGCGGTTGTCGCGATTCCGAAATTACCTTATGGGACACCGTCCAATGCTTACTGCGTCTTGGCTTGGCCAGAGGATTTGGAAGTAGCGTCTGGTGCCACCATCGGTGCTTGTTTGAAATTTATTGTGAAGGATTGCGATCCTGAAACTGGTATTCCGGATTCTGATGAAGGTTACGACGACGAATATGTGGTATGTCACTACTTCCTCCTGATGATACCTTTCCTACAATTTGACCTGAACTAATCTGCACAAAAATTTTATTTTTTAGCTTGAAGACGTAGATGTCAACTTATGCGATCACATTTTTGGTGTAACAAGACCCAACTTTAGTGCTGCTTGGGATGAAATTACTACTGAAAGGGAGGAAACTTATGCCCTTTCCAACGCCAATACCATACCCGAAGCTGTGAAGAACATTGTCGACTTTCTGGGAATGCACCCATGCGACAGAACAGATAAAGTTCCTGATGGTAAAAGCAGTCATGCGGTTGCTTTAGCAGGTATGTTCCGTGGCGGCATTGAGGTTCTGGCTCGAGCCAAGTTGGTCCTATCAGACGCTGTCAATTTACAGCTTACCGTACGTGCACAAGATGAATTTGTCGCGGAGCTGATTACAGCTTCCGTTGGATAATTTTTTCGAGATTGGAGGAAGTGAAACAATTTAATGCGTTTCTTTCTCCAGTAGTCCAATGCGATCAGGTGAAAAATAATTATCAATATTAAATATTATGCGTTTTATAATTTATTATTTAAATATTCCATGGACCGATTGGTTTGGTATGGGTGTGTAACCATTCAAAATATATAGTTTATATGGTGGGTGCAAATGCCGTTTGCCGAAGTAATGATCAAGGAGATAAATAAAAATATATTCATTTGAAATTGATAATGAAAAGACTTTGTACCATTTTTACTTCTCATATTTCGTCTCGTGTGTGTGGTGAATGATTAGATTAGCATGTTCCGAAGCTTCTATCATATATAACATAACTTATTAAATACTACTTCCTACGGAGACATCATAAAGTATAAAACAATTAATATTTTGAATTCTTAACGTAAGGGTCTCGGGGTGGTAAAAACATACAAACTCAAAGCATTTTTTTTAACTTTAAATGATACATAAGCTTAAGTTTCAACTAAAACGTTGTCTTTGTTCATATTTCATAATGTACTTCTGGTTTCCTCTGCTAAGTTCATTTAAGGGTTGATAAATGGTAAAAATTGGAAATATTACTTACCGGATATAAGATACAATACTCATTATGTTAGGCAAAGTTAAATACAAAATGCATAATGTATAGATTACTCCATTAAATTATTTATTGCTTTTCCGTTGCTCCGTCTAAATTAAATATTAATTTATTAAATGCATTCCATAGTCATAAAATTAAACAGGATATAATACTAAAGCTTGTCTGCTTTTCCATTTTCTTGAATAGAAAATCAAAGAAAATTGTTGGGAAAACTACAAATGCAGTAATTCTAATACTAATACTTATCATCTTTCCCATTTTCAGATTCGAAGGGTTTCATTTAACATTACAAGGATAGAAGGAAAACAAGGCACTGAGAAAAATTGTCATTAAAACTGTTCTAGTTTCCTCTCTTATTTCGAATTTGCCCGCGTTTATGACCTATTCGAATCTATTCCAAGTATTTCCCCATGAAATCCAAAAACTTCAAACTTAATTTAAGGTGTACTATTCTTGCAGAAGTTGTGAGAGTAGGACGGAAAATCTGATGAATAAATATTATTGCGTAGATAGGATTACAAAAATTTAAATCGGATTGTTTTTCACTTTGATTTTCTTCTCCTTAAACTGTCTTTGAACATT
The DNA here is from genome assembly GCA_036850885.1 of Lepidocyrtinus dapeste. Classification (NCBI taxonomy): domain Eukaryota; kingdom Metazoa; phylum Arthropoda; class Collembola; order Entomobryomorpha; family Entomobryidae; genus Lepidocyrtinus; species Lepidocyrtinus dapeste. The sequence continues at coordinate 5,985 of JAANSQ010002366.1, read as the reverse complement.
TTCGTAAGATGATTACATATTACATGATATGGCTTACGTTGCATAAATATAGTAAGATAATAAATGCGGTTTATTCCTGGAATCCATAAAATTGAAAGTTTCCCGGTAATGTCACTTTTTGTTCGAACTAAATCATAGTAGATTTGGCAGACAATATTTCAAAGGCATTATGTATCTGGCATAGGCTTTATCAGTGTATCAGAGGGTAAAAGTAAAGTGTATGTATCCGAGAGAAAAAAAATACTGTGACAAAGAAACGTCAGTGAACCCTTTGCTTTGCATCGTAATTTTTAACTACTAAATTCAATATTTGTCTACGTTCTCCACACTTTTCAATCTCTAACTAAAATAGTATTCCGATTTTGAACTTTGATTCTTATCATTTAGGGAAATAAACAAACAAAATTAATTATATTTACAACTTCAATTTTACAAACAATTACCTCCTAAGCCTTTATGCAAATCTTTCTATAATTTTACAATTTTTTTTGGCTTAAATAATAATACAGGATATAAACAGTAACATTTACAGGTTGGGTTTTACTTAATACGCGAGCTTCAAGATTCAAATATTAGCTGAACAGGAGATTCAATTAGAAACATGAAACTCGGGTCTTTATATTTTATTTTAATGAAAGGTTTTAATATTGAACACATTAACCACTTCTCTCATTTTTTCTGTTTTTATAAAGAGTTTATTATACACTTTACATTTTTTTTTGTCAAATCCGCAAAGAATTCATTATTGATTTTCTTATGCCGTCCTGAAGTACTCAAGTCCGTAAGTAATTCATAAATGTACATAAAATGTCAGGTCAGGTTTACAGAAAATTATACATTTTGTCTTCCATTTTCTTTACTTTTTCGATGGGATTCTGGTAACCTTCATCATGATATACAAAATTATGTAGCTTTCTTTTTTTACTAGCTCAACAGTCTTCTTCCCCGTTCTCATCTTGCCCCTCGACAGTGTGCATAAGCCACTCTTTAAACTTGATAAATTGATCTTGCGTCGAATGGGATTCTTGCTGGAGTCGACGATTCTCTTCTTGTAGGTTTGCTACAGTCGCTGCCAAAATCTGTTTGCTATGCTGTTCCTTCCGAAGTTCTGCCTCTAGTTGACTTACTCTTGCCTCCAGATTGAATACACTCTCGAGTGGAACAACAGGAGAGACTGAATTGCGATCGCTATCATCCCTTCAAAAGAAAATTGACGGAAATGAAATACAATTAAAAAAAAGATTTTAAAGCGTGAAAGCAGATTAAAATAAAATATCCTTACGAGGGTGTTTTCAATTCGTCCTTCACCCAGTGTCCAACTGACACCGCAGGAGTAACACGAAAGTTTGCGTGTGGTGGTTGGGTAGCAGCAGGGGTTCCTTGGACTTGACAGGGAGTCCTTTGTTCACTATATAGATTCGCACTATAAGTATGTTTCAAGGGTGACTTGGACCTAATTCCATTGGTTATCGTTGGACTATCCGTTTCGATTCCTCCTACATGATTAAGATTTCCATTCATTGTATTCGGTGCAGGTACATGTTGATAAGGAGGGGGTTTTAGTTCATCATCTGTTGTACTGGTAGACCAAGACTGTCTCTGCGGAGTAACAGGGGTGATATACTTAGGCGAGGCTGATCCAACTGCGGAAAGTCTCATGGAGTACAACTCCGACGAAGGTGCATCAGCTCCCATGCTCACAGGTCTTCCTACAATGGAAGAGTTCAGGTTCTGCGGAATTAGAGCAGGTGGAGGTCCCATACTATCTGGAGAACTTTCTTCCTGGGTATCAATTCCATTCTCACTTTCTGAGGAGATGTACTCTGGACTTATCAGTCGAATCAAATCTTCTTGTAATGTACTACTGCGGTTTTGGTTGTTTCTACTGTTGAGGTTCGTATTTCTCAATTTGACTTCACTGGAAACCTTCGGACTAGCACCATTAGTTAAGCGGGTAACGTTCATGGATATTGTTCGATGTTTTTGAGGCAAATCATCTGAACATAAAAGAATATTTGTTTGATTCCTCCAAAAAATCATGTTTAAAATTGTAAAGCGAGCTAATTTACTTTAACTTACCATCAGGCGAACTTTCTCGTTTGTCATTAGTATTTAAAATCGGCGCAGCCTCCTTTTTAAAGCGTCTTTCTCTCTCCTTATTTTTTTCTTGATAGGCTTGCTTGATAGCGGCAAGTCTTTCGTTTTTTATCGCAGCCAATTCCTAAAATTCCACAAAAATAATGACATTATAATGAGCTTGTAAGAACAGGAAATGACATAATATTCTTTCCTAGATTTTATGTGACCTTACATCCTTATTTATTCCCACACTTTGTATCTGCTCAGATGAGCATGAGTGCGTCAAAGGAAAGTCCGTCAAATATGTCATCTTTCCCCTTATAGTATTCTCGGGAACTGAAACGCCATACCCATTACTCATAGGTGTACCCAATGTAGTCTTCTCCCTCATCAATCTTCCTTGCGGAGTGAAATAACTAGACCTACTTCCAACAACTGTACCACCTACTCCACCAACTGTACCATTTGGAGTTTGGTCAAGACCCACGGAAGATCCTGGAAAAGGCCTAAGTTGATTCAGCCCATATAGATTCTTCAAATGTAGCATATCATGGCTTCGACTTGGGCTCAATTTCGTGTGGAACGATCCATGATGTGGAGCACTTCTCTGGAAGTAGTCTCGCTTCACTAAAAAAGACCTATCCAAAAGCCCTTGCACGGCTGGCGAAGCACCTCCGTTCATACTCGCCGAGTGTTTTAACGAGTCCCCACGATACATTGGGGGGAAAGGAGACTGTTCCACCGCATGATTCGCTACATTATCCCGGATGGGCGTAGAATGCAAGTTATTATTATTCAGATGATGCACAGAGAGCTGATGTTGGTTCTGGTGGTTCACCGTTGAAACTAAAGGGGTGGCTGGAGCTCGAGCAGGAACAGGTGGAGGTGTACATCTAGGCTCCGACCCCGGTTGACTTTGGCTATCCTTCAAGTTATCATTTAAATCGTACCACTTATCTTCACTCGGTAGTCCACCACTGGAAGTACTGGCAGGTGCATCTCCCTATTGTTCCAAAAACACAGGCGGAGAAAGTTGGCCATTAGTTTAATCAGCACTATGGGTGGCCCATCATACAGCAAGGAATTAATGGTGAAATATAAAAAAGGCATTGTACGTGCATTTTGGGGTAATTTTTTTGTTTGTGCGTAGGAAGAGGCATATCTACACTACTACAGAAGGAGTAAGAAGAAGACAGTCTTAGAAGAAATCCCAAAATTTTGTACATTTTCCCCCATACAGCGGATTCAGCAAAAGAGAATGAAAGAGCGAGAGCTTTTTCTTCACATTACTTGGTCTTTTCCCTTTTTTTTTGCTTTTTATAGCATTTTTCAAGGCAGGAAGTGAAGTAAAAAATGGAGAAGGTTTCAATGGTTTCATAGTTGGTCTGTCGCATCACTGAAAACCAAATCACCGCATCCAGAGGATCATATCCGGTTATGTATTCTGTTATTTTTCTTATCTCCTGAAGCCGTTGCAAAGCTGACGTTAGGTAAAAAGGAATAACATTTTCTTCAAGTGGGATTGTGAGATCATCAGCATCAAAGTCATATTCTTGTATCGCATCCTATTTTTACGAGGAAGGAAGGGTTGGAGTTTAGGGTGTAGATTGAACTGTATTGAGACTGAAGCCGAATCACCGAAAAATACAAGTTTCTTGTAGGTTTATATTATTTCTCTATACGAAGCAGCTACGCCCATGGGAATTTTCCATCCATATTTCCCAAGATGTTACTGAACTACAATTTAGTAATAATTAGTACACAAAAATACCCAGGTAAATACGCGTATCATTTTAAATATTCAAAGTAAAAATGGCCTAGGCCTTCACTTGTACAGTACACACAGGAAGTCATGTCTTACGCCAATTACAACGAGATAAACATGACTCAAGAAGCTTAGCTCGAGCCATATTTTTTCAAAGCTTTTTTTTGACAAAAGACTCATGAAAACATTTACACACTTTGAAAGAGCCATAAACAAAAACCACATCATATCATCAACAATACAATGAGAAAAAAGAATGAACAATGAAAAAATGAATTTTCTTTTTTCGCACAATAACATATCTAAACTGTAATTTAGCACACTTGAGTGACTCGAGACATTTCTTTGTAGGCTTTGACTGGGCTTTAAAGTACATTTTAAACGAAATAAGGGATGAGACTCGGCACACACACAACTATAATTACACTTTTCGTACAAAGCACATTAAAAAAGGTAGCGGGGAGACGAGACAATAACAAATTGTTATTAACAATCAACATCAACAACAGCTCTCTTCTTATTTCTCGTACAAATTAGATTTGAACAGAACTGTTTCCCAATTTTCCGGATATTTTCCACACATTATGCTTTTCTCGATAGCAAATCTCCATAAAATCATCCCAACAGCAATAATTATTACATAGGCGTACCCCCACACAATAAACTTACAAGACAAATTTTCTACTCACAGACACTCTAGACAATAACAAAGACGCTATAATAAACTGTTTACAAAGAAAGCGTGCAACCAACCAGAGAAAAGAGGTGGAGAATGAGAAAACAAGGCAGAAGTATAGTGGAACCGCGCGATTTTTCGAATAAACTAAATTCGAATTTTATACGCCCCCTACATAAAGCACAATAAGTTCGGGAAAATTGACGAAAACACAAACGCATATAAAGTTACATAGAGAAGCATTACACGGTAGAAAAAACAGGTCAGACAAAGAATACGAGAGAAAATAGATACAGGTACAGGTTTTTCAAGGAAAACATTTTGATTTTCTTATTTCAATTCGATGTAAAGATAGGATCGTTTTCGGTTGATTACCTCATGATGAGGTGAGACATGATGAAGAGCGTCACTATTGCCGCTGGAAAAGCTTTTACTTGAGCTTCCTGTCCCATACCCTGAACTATTACTTGAGCGGGGAGGGGAAAAGCTGCGTGGTTCATACCTAAAATTCGGGTTGGTTTTGTAGCGTAGCGGATACCAAGGCGCGACAAAAAATATAACGGAAGGAAACAAAAAAAACATTTGCGAATTAATTAAACCATATAAATAAATTCACATTCCCGCATTCGCAATCACAATACGTTGATAATGTTTAAAAAAAAACTGGACAGTGTAACTTTCAAGAGAGCAACAAGTATCTCTCTTTTCGATTTCCATGCAAGTGACTAACAAAAAACGGGAAAGCATAAAAGGGAAATGAACTTTTCTATGCATTTTACTTATTTCACTTTACCTCTTCCGGTGGGAGCTGATTGCATTAGATTTGTAGTGAGGATGAGGAGATTTTGTATACGAGGACTCCTCACCCTCACGCACCCCGTTTTTTAAATGAACATTTTCGTATTCGCTATCCGGTTCCAGAGTGAACAAACAGTGCTTTGAGTCGCAACCCCTTCAGAAAAAACAAATAAAAGGGGATGTGAATGAATGTGAACTTGAGCTTTGAAAAGTTGCATTTCATCGGAAAAAGTATAACGCAAAATGCATGTGTTATGCAATACTGAAATTTTTTAAGGAAAAATGTTTTACCTTCTAGGAGTGTTGTTAACACTAGGTGGAATGACCAGAACTGTGACAGGGTTGGAATTTTTGAGCAAGTCTATCATTTGATCTTGGGTTAGAGTGGCTACAGCAACTTTACAAATCTCCACCAGTCTCGAACCCTGTTTCAAGCCAATATGCGAAGCACACCCGGACCCTTCAATTTCTGTGACGACCCCATCCTGTTGGACATGGAATCCCAGTTGGCCAGCATCATTTCGATTCAGGACGAATTCCTTCGTCTCACAACCTGTACTGACTGCCTCCAGCCGAGTTACAATTTCCTGCAAGTCAATTTCTCCTAGAGTGGAGGAATCCTTGCCGTAGATTGTGACACATTCCCCTTGATGAAAATAGAGACGTA
>JAANSQ010002365.1:0-12154 GCA_036850885.1 Lepidocyrtinus dapeste | reverse complement strand
ATTTACGGGCACTTTTTTGAGGTCGGAATTTCGTTGTTTTGAGGGTCGCATCGGACGCAGATCGTTGAGTACTACAATAAGTCTCAAGGGCACAAACTTTGTTTCCGGCGGGAACACCTTCAAAATTGGCCTTTTATTTTGCCAGGCGCTAATGTATTTTGCCGCATACCTGACATTCTGCTAGGTTAGGTTAGGTGACATTTAGGTTAGGTTAGCTGACATTTAGGTTAGGTTAGCTGACACATTTGGTTGGGCTAAGTTTAAATGGATGAATACGAGCTTAGGTTGCCTGACATTCGTAGGTTAGGTTAGGTTTACTATTTAGTTTTAAGAACACAAGTACGTAGGATTTTCAGTAAGGTTTTTTCAATTATGCTTGGATTAATATGCCTGACATTTAGGTTAGGTTAGGTGACACATTTGACTGGGTAAAGTTTAAGTGCAAGGGAGAGTGTATGTAGGTTATTTATGTTTGTTTTCGTTGCCTGACATTAATGTTAGGTTAGTTTTTCTATTCGCGTTAGTTTTAAGTAAACCAGTACGTGGGATTTCAATGTATGCAAAGCTTATGTCATTTACGGTTTGAATAACATGCCAGACATTTAGGTTAGGTTAGCTGACACATTTTCATGAGGATAAATAATAGGAAGGTTTTTTAATTTTTTTGCTTGAATTCAAAAAAAAGGCTAATGGGTTTGATTCTCTTGGTTGAATTCGTATTTGAATGTCTAACCCGGTGTTGAAATGGATTGGTTTAAATATTACATTTTTGATATGTCAGACCACACGCTTAATTGGGTCTGTTTAATCCTGAAAAACGAAATGTGTCAGACATGACCTTCAGTTAACCCATGAAAGTCTACTACTGGTTGGTAAAGAATGGCTTAAAAATTTGACTGGTTTGAACATGCTTGCTTATTTCTGAAAAATCAGATTTGTCAGACGAGATCTTGGAAGGGTTAAAATTTAAACTGTTAAAAATGTCAAAACACACGTTCAGATAGATTGGTTTAAAATTGATTAAATCATAGTGTCAGACTACAAGGTCGAGCAAGTTAGGTTATAAAGGAAAACTCGAGAATATTGACCACTGGTTGGGATAGGTTAGTTTAAATGTGTTTGATACACTGGGATACGTTGGGTTAAATTTTAACATGGAAGTGTCAGGTTAGGTTAGGTTAGGTTGGGTTGGATCAAATTGAAAACTTGATAATGTCAGGTTAAATCATGAAAATGATTAGTTTAAACTTAAATTGCCTGGAATTATTATGTCAGGAAAAGACCTGAGAAAGTACATGTTTGGCTAAGAATTGTTTAGGTTAGTTTAGCTGACATAGTGAAGGTAGTATATGCAAGTGAACGCATGCCAGTCCTGATGAAGAGCATGAAGATGTAAAACATGGTTTGTGTCAGATCCCGATATGATACTGGTTCGTTAAAGTTTTATTTCTTGTACTGTCTGGCTTCGTTTTTGTTAAATTGCATACAGTATGTCAGGCCAGGGCTTGGTTTTAAAACTTAATGGTGGGAAACTGGGCATAGACATGCATGGGATGATGGTCAATGAACGGTTGTATTTCGAATGGCTTATCAGACACAATTTTTCAATTTATTCTCTCCCTTTAATTAATAACTTTTTACAAAAAAGGAGCAACCAATTTATCCAATAGATATTATGTTAATATTAATTCATTTGTAGTAACATAAGGCAACCTGACATTGTTTAAGTATAAATGTCAAACATAATCAATATCAATTATCAGCCTTCTAATTGATAGAGGAGCGTGAAGAGACCCTGGATGCACTGCTTGGTCCAGCAACTTGCAAAGTGTCAGACTCGTCCTCATCGGAGCAAGATGTAACCTGGTCGTCCTCCTCATCAGAGGTTGTTGGATACCGTTTGCGAGATGTCCTGGGAGCCTGACAATTAAAATTTATTAGTTATGTTGAATGGAATAGAGTATGGCATAAAAGGAATTGTGTCAGACTTACCACTTCTTTCTCATCGTAGTAAATGGGTGATAATGCAATTTCAAGGGCATTGCCTGCAGGGTGATGAGTTCCGACGTACGCAAAGCGGAAGGACCGATCAATGTGAAACTCCTGGGTGACACTTTCGCCCTCTGAAATTTAAATGTCAGGCCTATCAAAATCAAATCTCAAAGTTGCAATGTTAAGCTAAAATTTAAAGGACCTACCGTCGTCTATTGTTCCAATAGTCAAGTTTTCTGCAGCCATGATAGAAGCAAGTGTCAGGTCACAACGACAGCCTCCTGCGTGAGGACGATCCAAGGACGGTGCAGTCATTCGTTGAAGTAGAAACGCGTACGTACTCTTCATACAACGGTCATACAAAGTTTCTCGTTCCATGTCTGGGGTAGGGTCCACACCAAATGGCAGGTCCTTGACTCGTCCATTCAAAACTGCGTCAGCATACAACTCCCTGGTGTGTTCTTTTCGGTAGGGATACATGAGCAGATACTCCTTCGTGTCCATCTCAAAGATGACACAAGCTGCAGAGAAAATGTCAGTCGCCGGAGTAAATGTCAGGTCATTGTTCGCTGTGTAGTCCAGGTAGCCAGGGCTCCCATGTGACTCAGCTACAGTGACAGTCAGTTTGTTCTAGAGAATAAAAAATGACATGAGCCTGACACAATACCTTTATTTTGTCTGACATGTTGAAGAAATCTTACCGCAGTAAAGAGTAGGGCTGAACCAAAGTCAGAAAGCACGAGCTTGTTGGAAGTAGTGATTAGGCAATTGTCAGGCTTAATATCCGCATGGATCACTCGGTTGCCGTGGCACCACGATAACGCATCAATGAGTTGATATGTGTAGCGTACCACATTGCGAGAATCCAAACGTCGCAACAGACCCTTGACATTTCCTTAAAATTTAAAATAATCTTTATGTCAGGCAGTGCTTGAGCGTGTATTAGTTTTACGGCAACGGAGGCTTACCCAGACACAATTCCAAGACCAGAAACACGTCCTTTTCATAAAAAGCTCCAATTATGTTGACGATTCTCGGGCATTTCAGTCGAATTAGCAGATCTCGTTCCTTCCAAATGTTTGTCAGGTTGAACGGGTTTGGGGGTAGTTGCTTCAAGGCGACCCGCTTTCGAGGTTCTGTCAGGTAGTCTGGGCCTCGGGCCTGCAATGACATAAGTGGATTGTAATTGACAGTGAAAAATTAGGCCCACAAAAATTTATATTATGTCAGCTTACCATCCAGGCACGTCCGAATGAGCCGTAACCAAGCGAAGACAGAATTTCAAAGTTGGCCATGGTCATGCGTAAATCTCGCGGGGGTGACATTTTGAAAGTAGCAATGTCGATAGCATCCATTAGCTCCTTCCTAGCATCTCCATCCAGAATGTCAGGCAAGTTCAGCTTGTTTTTCAAAAGTTGAAACAACTTCCAAACAGCCCCATGGTTTTTCGCACCATCCTGACACATCGAAAAAATTTTTTAATCTTACCTGACAGAATTATGTCGAAATGAATGAATTTGAAAGACTTACGCAATCTAACTCAACTTGTCCATTGTAAGACGCCATTGCAGAGTGTCAGTCACACAAAAAAAAAACTTGAAAATAAACAAACTTTGAAAAAAATTGAGAGAGTGATAATGGGATTTTGTGATGTTGACTGTCCGGGACGAACCGAGCAAATAAAAAAAAATTTGGATTTGCTGGCCCTTTTATAGGCTAGCAGACCGTCGAAAACGTTCGAGAAACGTCTGATGATTTACAACATACATTGCAGTGTTGCACTGTACACACAAATGCAACACTGTGTGCTCATGAGCACGTAACGTAAACGAAGTGAGGCGGACAGTGTTGTATATATTATAACATACCTTGTATGCTCTGCTGAAAAATTCTGGGGGTATATAAACCCCGGATTTTCAATAATCCTCATTTCCCATCTGAATTTTGGACGAGCAACATCCGTGTTAGTGCTTCTTCGAATATTTAAAACTGGTGGAAAATTTTAAAAAATTGACTATTATCTTGTGAAACCTGTTCTTGTGGGTGTGACATAATGGCAGTGTCAGAGGTAGCTGAATATCAAGGAGAGCTCCACGAAAAAACGGTAAGTGTCAGACATGAACAAATTGTGTCAAACATGTGCATCTTCAAGTAGTAAAAATGTTATGTCAGGCAAAATAATTATTTCATCTATTTTTCAGGAGCCTGCTCGTGTGAATTATGCAGCAGAACTGAATATTTTGAGGGATGAAGTGAGGAATCTGCCAGACTATTCGCCATATGTCGGTGCCATTCGCTGTGTCAAGTCCCAACTAGAAAAGAAAATGTCACACCAGAACCTGCGTTATCGGATGGAACATTTTCACATCCGGGGTCAACTTGGAGAAGGAAGATACGGAAGGATTTGGCAGGCCTTGCACAAGTATCAAGGGGAAGAGAAATTGGTGGCACTTAAGCAAATTCCAGTGTCAGGCATGTTGGGAGGGAAGACAAGGGGACAGCCGGTTACGCAGACTCTTAAGGAAAGGGACATGATGGTGCATCTGACACATGAACGAGTGGTGCGCTTACTTGGAGCATTTTTCTCAAAGGACCCTATGCTTGTAATGGAGCTCTGCAGTGGTAAGAAAACTACTTTGAAAAAAATGCTTTTACAATTTGAATATGTCAGGTTAGGGACTAACTTTATGACAGCCTGACAATATTAAACGATGTTGATTTCTTAAGGTACCCTCAAGCAAGCTCGTAATTACTTGGCGCCAAAGGATAAGATCAGGGCCGTGGTTCAAATGATGCAAGGCATCGAATGGATTCACAGTAAGAACGTCATCCATTCAGATTTGAAGCCTGACAACGTGTTGCTTAAACTGTCTGGCAACTTTGCCATTTCGAACTTTAAATCTGCGATTCTCCTACCCGAGGTAAAAATGTACTAATGTGCAATGTCAGGTATATACAGTTGTGCAAATTGATACTAATTGTTGTGTTCTCGTTTAATGTGCAGGGGCAGGACGAAGTAAGGCGAAGTGGCCAGCTTGACATGTTTACGCCTGAGTATGCAGACCGTGAGGTAATTTTTAATCAGACTTTCAGCAAAATGTCAGACGTCTTTTCCGCCGGGTGTGTGACATTTTTCCTGGACACTGGAAAGGAACTTGTTGGCTACAAACCACTTCCGATCAACATTCGCTGGGGGGAATATCTTCGCATCCATGACGAGGGTAGGGTGAGGAAGTTGGGTACCAGACAGATTCCGGATGGGTTAAACAAGGAGCGCGTACCTCTGACACAACGTGTCCAGGAAATTGTAGAGGAACCATTGCAAGGTTTGACATTGGAGATGATTAAGCCAGGACCCACCAGAATGTCAGCCACTGCTTTGTTAGGGTCTGATATTTTGAAATCTGTTATGGTGTCTGGCGGCGTAACTCTGGATAATCTTGATGACGGTATGTGTTCAAATATAAAATGTCAGACATTTAAATAGTGTTTTGTTATATAACGTCACATTTTATTTTTTTAGGAACTGGAATTAATGTGCCATTAATTAACCCTGTCCGGACTGGCTATGGACCGAGCCGTACCCGCAGCAACCTTTTTGAAAAGGTGGAAAGCTGTTTGTTTGGAGCCGGGTTCTACTATGATCGTAATGTAAGTGTGTGTGTGTGTGTGGGTACCTATAAAATTTAAATGTCAGGCTGGGTATGTCAGAAAAAATGTTTAATTTTTATATTAGGAGTATGATGCTAAAGAAAAGCACCGAGCAAGAGTTCCACGGTCAGCTCTAGATTTGGCAAAATATCTGAGAGATACTGGAAGGGTGGCGGAATGGATTGAAGCTATTTCCAAGGGCGACGAGAATAATGTAAGTGTCTGACCAACCAAGTTTTTTTTTTTTTATGTCAGGCGTTTTTAGCTCTTACACTAATAGGGAAATTTAATTTTTTCAGCTAACGACATTGAGATTCATGTGCGAAGAGACTTTGGAAAAGTCTGGTGAATTGGAACTAATGTCAGGCCAAGCAGGTGCAGCAACGGGATCGGAGCAAAGTAAGAGGCTTTGTATTTAAAAAATATAATATTACTTATGTCAGGTGCCTAATTTCAGTCTATATTTTAAGGTCCCACTATGACTATGAACGAAGTTGATTCCCAGAGGGAGAACCTGACAGATGCTGGAAAAGGCGAATCGCAATCACCACCCACCATCAAGCCCGCCGAGTGTGGAGTGGATGAAGCAGAGACACAAGTGATGGTGGAACAACCTGAAGACGTGTTGTCAGGCACACAGGAGAAAAATTCAACCGTGAGCACATCAGCCGGGATGCCTGACATTCAAACGGAAGAAAAAGGTGATGTGTCAGGCAAAGAAACTGGTGAGAGCTTTGACGACTCGATGAACTCGGACACTTTGGTTATTGACTCTGCTGCCTCAAGCCCTGCCAGTAATTCATCGTCCAAGACTGTGAGAGTGCGTCGTGAGAAACAACCAACGCTTCTTGAGCGTGAGAGAATGCTGCTTACTAGAAATGTCAGACCAACACAAGAAAATTTGATGCCTCCTCCGCCTTCTCCAAATATGGCCGACACAACTGGTGAGAAAATTGTTAACGAGAAGCCTACCAATGCAGCTGCTTATGACAACCCAGTGGCAACTGCAACCCCAAAAAGTGTCAGTCCCATAGGCCCTCCTCCAAAAGCCCAGAGTGTGAGAATGCCAGCCACACCTGTAACACCAAAATTTGGAGCAGAGTGGAAACGCAGCATTGGAATGAAAAGTGTCAGGCAACCCTTCAACACCCTAATTGTTAAGGTAATATATATACATATATATTTACTGATTGCAAGCATTATGTCATCAGGTCACAAATTTAATGTCTGGTTGTTTTAAAGAAACGAGCTAATGTGCCCAACCCTTACGAGGATGCTCTCAAGGCGGCCAAGAAATCCAAAGTTCTTGAAAATGTGTCAGGCACGGACGACCCACCTATGCTGTATTGGTGTGTCTTTTGCGACAACTTTGGAAAAGCTGACAAGGAAACGGTAAAGAAGCATCAAAAGACGTGCAGCAGCCGACCTTCTCCCAAACGAGCGACTCAATAATGTCAGAGCTTCCGTGTGTATGTCAGGCTGTGTAATGTCAACAGCTACACTTTAATAAATTCACATGCATTATTCTTAATTATTGCCATTGTATATAACACCATTGTTATAATGTCAGGCAAAATATTGTTTCAAAAAATGTCTTTCTGTGTTCTGGAATTATTTGTTTTTGTAGAGAGAACGCAAGAGTATAATAATAAAATGGCGAGTTTGAAACTTTAACTTGATATAACAACTGTCTGGCACTCATTTTATTTGCATAATGTCAGACGGGGAAACTTGGACACGAGTTTTTTTAATGAATTCTGTCAGGCTATAGAAAGTTGGTGGATAAACATGCTTACACGAGTCAAATTCGGGTATATTTATGCGATAATTTCTGCAAACATAAAAAACCTTATGCATTAACCATGGTTGGCAGGCGTCTCTGTAAATTCATGATGTCAGGCATGGTGTATGATGAAGTATGATCAGCCAAGCATTGAGAGTAAATCGTAGTGAAATGGGAATAACTCAACAAAAATGTCAGACATATATTTATCTTATCAACAATTTATTAATTTATCATGGCTCACTGGTACATTTAAACAAAACGTAAATTTCCAGGAAAACTTGCTTACAAAAAATGTTGCTGCCTGACACAATATTAGTTTCGTACTTTTAACATTTTCCTAAATACAGAGCAAATTACTCACAACACAAAAAAGCGGACTACTCGGACTACTTTTGACTAAAAGGGTTTGTAAAAATCTCGAAATACAAAATATCTTACCTGACATTAATTTCATCGTAATGTCAGGCATTCAAAAAGCTTTCTCTGTTTTAATAAAAAAAAACTAATCAGGACCGCATTCGTCTTGGTGCTTCTCAATGGTGTCCTGGCCCTTGAAAACGGCATCACAATATGGACAGCGGAAGCACTTGGTGATATTCACATGATTGTTAAATGTCTGGCGGGAGTAAAACAGCTTGTCGCACTGGGGACACTGGAATTTGGAGGTTTTATCATGAAATGCAGCAACATGGTCCTTGAGTGAGGTCTCATACTTGAAGATGCGGCCACAGCCTGACAGACTGCAAACAAACCTTTGTTTCTGCACTTTTGCGTTGTGCTGGTTTGCGACGTGACGATCTCGATTACGGTTGGTCTTAAATTTTTCTTTGCAGCCAGAGACTGGACATGGAATCTAGAACAGAAATTTTACAAATTGTGTCAGGCAATACACATATACATTATGTCTGGCATATAAATTTGGTAAACTCACGGTTTTGGAATCCAAGTCTCTCACACCTTGAGCCCTAGTACGCCTGACAGTTTTTGATTTAATGGGTTTATCGGTTGGAGTAACACGGATCACCTTTCCACCAGCGGGAACTTCTCTTGGCTTTCGGACGCGGTTGAATCTTTGATACTCCTAGAGAAATGTCAGACATATGGTAAGTCAAGTAAATTTTTACACGGTAATGTTAGTTAACGGCAGCTTACCATTATAGGAGCACTTGGTGGAGGAGAAAAGTGATCAGAGTCATCAGAATTTGAAATAATGCGTCGACGGGGTTTCTGAAAATCAAATGTGTCAGGTATAAGAAAAACCTTTTACCAAGTGTACTTTTGATAATTTCTTTTGCGTGTTCACTTACTACACTCTTACTGGGCTCACACAGGTTTTGCCATGGACTTGGCTTCTTGGTGGACTTTTTAGCCGGCTGTGACTTTGAGAGATCCTAATAAAAAAATATATTGTGTCAGGAATATCAAGAACATGAGTACAATTAGTTTTGCCAGACACTTACCTTTGATCTTTGGTGCTTTACTGGAGGAGCGTCATCATCGCTGGAGGAGGAGGAGGAGGAATCAGTGTCGAGAAATTCCCTGGACGGATAGCTCTTTGGAGGAGCTTCAGCAGGTGGAGGAGCCTTCTTTTTCTTTGGCACCGGCTAGAAACAGAACATTATGTCAGGTCACCAAAATTATGTTAAGTAGAGAATGTCAGACATGTGCGGATACTTACAACTTTCTTAGTGGGCAATGACGGAGGGCAAACTCGCGGTGGAGATGGTGGCGGGAGTCGCAGGAGTGGAGGAGGAGGAGCTTTGGAAGGTGATGAGGGCTTGGCATTGGTGGACTTTGCTTTTTTCTGAAATGAAAACATGTCAGGCATCAACCCATTGAGCAATATTGAGCATTAAAGTGTCTGGCATTAAAATCAAGTGCATACCTTGTGTACTGGTGAGGGGGTTCGCTTGCGCTTCCTGGCTTCTTTTGGTTGCTTCTTTGATTTTGGTTTCTGCATGAGTTAAATATGTCAGACATTAGTCAAAAACATACCTTAAATATGTCAGGTGTACAAACTTTACGGTTTTAGAAAGACTTACTTTTGCTGGCCTTAGGGTGGGTGAAGGAGTGCGCTCAATCTCAGTTTCCATGTCGTGCAAGTTACGTGGAGGAATGTAACTGGGGTCAGCAGCTTGGTCATCACCGTCGTCTTGGTTGTCGTCGTCCAGCTGTGCCACCAAAACAGCCAAAGGCTTAACAGCCTTCTTTACCGCATGGGTATCTCTGACATTCTTTAATAAAATCAAATGTCAGGCATGTAAAATCTCTGTTATTAGTGAATTTAATAATATTTGATACTTACTATGGTAGAAGGACTTGAGGCTGCTGCTGTTGGTGCCACTGATGGGGCTGCTGATTTCTGGGAACTACGCTTTTCCAAGTACCGACGCCGCTGCATTGCAATGTAATCCTCCATGCCTGACACATACGGATCACCCGATTCCTATAACAAAATCAAATTATGTCAGGCATATGTAATGTTTCATGTTTTAACAACAAATTTGAATAGGTTTGATGGTTTCTTACCTCAACGTTTGGAGCCACAGATTGACTTGGTGGGGAACGTGCCTGGAGAGTCTTTGCAGGGGTGGATGGTAAAGACGGGGCTGGCCAGACTTCCTCCAAATTAAATGCCATATCCTGTTTGACAAAAACATGAGAGTGAATACAGAATGTCAGACATATGCATAAGGGTCATTCGCCAGACATTTAATTTTTATGACTTACCCCCTCACGTTCACTTTGGACGTCTCCCATCCCATCAATAGCCGCCATCAATTCATTTTGAGCAGTCTCCCAATCATGCAAATTATTCGTCTAAATTATGAGTAAAATTTTGTGATACCTGACATAATTCAAAATTTCGACTGACTGACATTTTATTTTATGATTACCTCCAAGC
This sequence comes from Lepidocyrtinus dapeste, assembly GCA_036850885.1. Classification (NCBI taxonomy): domain Eukaryota; kingdom Metazoa; phylum Arthropoda; class Collembola; order Entomobryomorpha; family Entomobryidae; genus Lepidocyrtinus; species Lepidocyrtinus dapeste. The sequence goes on along the minus strand of JAANSQ010002365.1, from coordinate 1,820 downwards.
CGTCTGCTGATAAACGAGGGACTGGTGTGCCTGGCAGAGCATCAGTCGAGATGTCTATACCGTCTCGTGAATCGTCCACCTAAAAAATATAACTTAATAATGTCAGGCCCGTATAAAAAATAGGAAAATCGAGCAGAGATACACATACACGTTCAGTAAGGGCAGAATCGTTCCCTGCTGGCCTCTGCACGAGTTCTCCACCTTTGTCACCAGCTTCGTCATCGTCATCGTCGTCATCGTCGTCATCATCGTCCTCTTCGTCACTAGAGCGGGGTTTTGGATTCTGAAATATAAACAAATTTTCAGTCAATATGTCTGGCAGCGTATTTGGTCTCTGGCTTACATCAAATTATGTCTGGCATTCGAAAAAGGTTAACTTACATTGCTGAATCGCCCCGTCTCCCTAAACGACCGTCTCTGAATGATAGTGAGTTCGGGTATTAGGTCCCAATCACTAATGAGGTTGATAATGTCATCTTGCTAAAGGTATAAGAAAAAATTATTATATCAGGCAAAATATGTCTGGCATAGCAAAAAATATGTCTGGTATAACGAAATATTTAAGAAAACACTTACACTTGCTTCAGTCCTCTGCCCCATAAAATCTCGCAAATCCTCTTCACGATTAGCCAAATTTCGTCCCAACTCAATCACAAAGGTCCAAAAAACTTTTCTCAAATCTGGTCGGTCAACTAGTATCAAGTCAATCATCTGAAATGAAAAAAAATAAAGAAATTATGTCTGGCAAGGTAGAATGTCAGGTCTGGAAACTAGAATTTCAAAAAAATTGTAATAAAAACTTTACCTGTTTCACCTCCCGTAAACCACGTGAAATTTCGTCTCGTTCCATTTTGCCCCAGAAAAAAAAATTTTATTTTTCGGGAGAGCACTCACACACACGTCTGACTTCGGCGAAATTCGAAGGGCAACTGAGAGCTCTGGCCTTTTGCAACCCCTTTTATACCATGCCGGCGGACAAGCCCTGGCCTATTCCTAACATGGGAGGGTATGCCCAACACATGTGTCAGTATGGCACAGTCATACATGCATTCAGGCATACATACACGTACAAACACTATGCCTGTACTTCTAAACCAGTACAGGTCTATAAACATAGAAAGGAATGCCAGGATGCATTAATATATTAAGGTAATGTGTCAGGTATGTGCAGAACCGTTTATATACAGGCAATGTTCAGATCCGCTTAATATGTCAGGTGAACCTAAAATACACGTATGGGATAGACAGATGGGTCATGCTTGAATATATAGGTCTACAGATAAACAAAGAAAGGAATGCCAGGTTGCATTACTATATTAAGGTAATGTGTCAGGTACCCTTCCAATAAATTATGTGCAGGCAATATTCAAATTTGAATAATATGTCAGGTGAACCTAAAATACACGTATGGGATACACAGATGAGTTTGACTGAATGTCAGGTTGCAACCACAATATATATGATGAGTGGAGGGCATTGGTATTGATGCGAATTTGAAAAACCATTTCCCTAATCTGTCAGGCCACCATATGAAAGGATGAATCAAAATCATTTCATGGTATAATCGTTGAGACACAATGAATGTCTGGCATACATGATTAACTTATAAACAAATTAGTTGAAAGTTTTTAGACAATCTGTAATGTCTGGCGGATCAGGACAGCCTATAATTAAATTGAAACTTTAAGAAACTAGTAATGTCTGGCAGATCAGGCCACAGGTTATTAATAAATTGGTTGAAACTTTTTACAAAATCAATCATATGTCAGATCAACCCAACTTATTAATAAATTAGTTGAAACTTTTTATTAAATCAGTAA
>JAANSQ010002364.1:0-12155 GCA_036850885.1 Lepidocyrtinus dapeste | reverse complement strand
AGGAAAACCAATCTCAGAAGGGATTAAAAGGGATCACTGCTACTTATCGATCCCATCCCAAATTTCGTGTTTAATTAAAGATAATGATGCTATTAGAAAAAAAAACAAACCATAAGAATGGTTTTACTTTTAAGTTGGTTTGGCAAGTAAATATGTTTCATCAGAGTTTAGCCAGCCCATCCCACCTTGACATCCATTCACAATCAATCCACTCTTATCGCATTTTAACGATGCAATCTACGTCTTAAATTTATGATATGCGTAGAAAATTAATCTGCGCATAGTTTGTCGAACCATAAGATTTAAGATTTCAAAGTAATAAACAAACCATTTTGTATTGTGTTTTTAGGATTCTAAACGGGTATATTTCATACAAGAATACGTAAGCAATGGAGAATTATTTGAACATCTGAAGCTAGATGGTCCATTTAGGTAAAGGAAATATTTATTTCGTTTATAAAGCTTTCTGTCTGTTTGACCGCGATGTCTCCTTCTGATCTTCCATCTTCCTCGCTTTTACTTGTTTATCTTTCTTCCCTATTATGTCAGAAATCGTGTAAACAAGTAGGCAAATCCTTTTTTAATTAATGTTTACTTTGTACACCAATGTATGACGACTATTTTCATGAATGCCTTTTCCTGACATCACCTCACGGAGGGTTATTTTAATCTCTAATAAATTTATGTGCAACCAAACGTATTTGAGAAAAGACAGTTGCATTATCATCCACCCTAATATTTTTTCCGTTAGATAAAAAGTCTTATCAATCATCCGATCCTTTGATGCTTCCAGCTTTTTGCCTTACGAGTTTTCAAATTATTATATTTCGGTTAATTCCTAATCTCATGTGGCGTTAGCATGTAAGCCTATTTTATACAAACATTTAATGGATAAATGACGTCCGTTTTTTTTGTTCCAGTGAGGAATTAACAAGATTTTATGCGGGTCAAATTGTGTTAGCGTTGGAGTACCTTCACAATATAAATCTAATATACCGGGATTTAAAACCCGAGAATGTAATGGTAGACCCTAATCACTATATCAAGGTAATTGATTTATTGAAACAGAAATGTATATTTTATTAGCAAATTGTAACTTCGTTACTTGCTCCGACATCATTTTTAATAAACTTTTTAATTTGAATGTGTCTACGTAGCTTGTTGATTTTGGTTTCGTGAAGAGGGTACCCTGGCGAACTAACACGTTTGTTGGAACTCCTGCGTACATTGCACCAGAAGTGATTTCTGAAAAACCGTATGATAGCTGCGTGGACTGGTGGTCACTAGGAATTTTAATTTATGAAATGTTAGCGGGATGTCAAAATACGCCATTTAAGGATTCAAATAGATTACAGATGTTTGAAAAGATAACTTCAGGTCAGGAAATCACTTTTCCTGCTAGGTTTACAAAATCAACTGTGCGTGATTTAATCAGGAGGCTCTTGCAGGTATATTACATTTTTAAATTATGCATAAAGTAAACTTCAATGATATATGCTTAAATTCATTTCATTTATTTCAGGTGGTTCCCAAAGCTAGGCTAGGATATGGAACTAATGGAGCCAGAAGCATAAAAACTCATCCTTGGTTCAGCCCCATAAAATGGGTAGACTTATATCAAAAAAATGTAACCACCCCAGAAATATTAAAACTGTTAGTCAAATTGACTCTAAAAAATAAATACAATAACATTATTTTTTTGTTTGCGTCTAGATTCAACCACCAGTAAAAACAAACTCTCCTAGGAATAGCATTCAAAAAGTCACCGCTTTGAAAAATAGTCTTTTGAAAGGACACCCGAATGTTTATAAAGATGCTGTCCAAAATCGTTTGCGTTTGCAAAACTTACTCTCAAAACGAACTAAAGTCTGAAACTGCTTATATCAAATGGAAGGGCAACTGGAACTTCGTAGAAGAATCTTTTCTGCTCTTTGTGTGAGTTGTTTCATTTCTGTAAAGAAAATTATGTTTCCGTTTATATTTAATTACGATTTGTACGACTTAATTATTTATCTCAATATTGTACTGTGAAATATAAACTCTGGAAAAATTGTTATAATTTAATCAATGATTTTTATACTGATATGCATATAATAAATATTTTGATTTTATAATAAGTATGAACCCTCAAGCTACTATCAAGCTCAACTTTATTTCTGTTTCAAACCATTTCCTACATCAAAAATGGGTGTATTTTTATCTTCGGAGGGACAATTATATTGCAATAAATACGTCATGATTTGTGGTTCTAGAGTGCACATATTTTTGAGAATGTGAGAATTCCAAGAGTTTTTGTTTCCTGACGTATGTCAAAAATACATCCTGTCATTTTTTTCTTATAAGTAGCCTTTTCACTTCTACTGCTTCAACCCTACCGACTTTCAGCGCAACATGGCATTCCTATGAATAGTAATGCTTGTCCGGTTGTGTAATTAGTTAAAATCTTCACTAAAATACAAATACCACAAAAAATTTAATCGCCCAGATGCTATCCAAACGTGGTACAATTATCAGTAAAAAGCTATGCAACGTTACAGCAGAATTCGATTTTACTATAGAAATATATCCTTTGGAAATTCAGCCTGGTCAAGGTATCTTTCGGTACTAAGAATCTTAACTTTCCCTTCAAAAGTTATGGCGTTTAAACGGTATGTTACAAAACGGACGGTCAAGCAATAATCATGTAAGTCTTTTAGTAGCCAAAAGCACCAGTCGTCCTAATATTAATTTGCAAAACAAACGTTGCGTTGCCTTGCAATTTTTTCATTCCTGAAAGCCAGCCTGCCATAATCAAAAGGAAACAGATCGCATTTTGTAGAATGTCTTTGTCTACTTTTCGGCCAAGCAGACTAAAAATACGTGTAATGAGATACCCATTGAGCGAAAGTTTTCGCGCTAAACATTATATTAGTTTACTGATATCATATGTTTCCCCAAGGAGTAGCTAAAATCGGTAAGACAAATAAAGATTTAGAACTAATTAATTTTAAAACAAGTTTCCCCCTATATAGTATAACCTATTTAAATAATATACATAGTATTCGAGCAGTAACAAGAATTTTCATTTCTATTGAAGGACAATTGTGAAAGTCTACTACTTTCAACTTAACCATGGCTGGCTGTCCTAAAACAGGATTTATGCGTATGACTCCATTTTGGACTTACTTTATTTATGTTCAGTGATCGAAAATTGTTGGTTATTGCATTAAAAATGATTCACAATCTTAGGTACACTACATAGATGGGTTTGGAGCAGTTCAGGATTCCATAAGTATGGTAAGTATTATTTGATTATTACTCTTTAAAGTTAACGCAGTGTTGGTGTGAATAAGTTTGGTGAAAGGACACTTAATGTACTTTTATTTGTAATTGATTGAATTGTTACTAATTTTAGGGTTGAAGTATCATGATTGCTTGCATGAAACCCCAGAAGTTGAGGAAGCACTTCGCCGGCTTCCCCCAAAGCTCACGGATGAACGTACCTTCCGTATTGTTAGAGCCATTCAAGCCTCCATGCAGAAAATATATCTACCAAAAGAACAGTGGATGAAATATGAAGATGTAAGTTTTTGTTTGTAGTTTTAGACTATTAGACTTTAATAAATTTAAAGGTCAGGCAGTTAAGGACGTAGTATTCATTCATTGCTTTGTTATTGATCTTCTAGGATGACTACTATCTGAGGCCATACTTGGAAGAAGTGGAAAGAGAGAAAGCTGAGCGTTTGAATTGGGCCCGTAAGTAACTCTCGAGCGTTTCAATCTATCTCTATTTCTGTCAACATTCAGTCAACACAAGATGTTAAAGAATTGTATAAATATATAGTACATGCGTTGTAAGTAGATATGAATTCTCTTAACAAACTATAAATTGCTTTGTAAACTGAAAAATTAATAGATTCACAGTCACAGATGAGAATTGTGTTTGGTCGAATAAATACAAAAACCCGCAGTTTGGTTGTATAAGTCTTAGGTGTCTCACTGACGAAAATTTAAAACACAATCCCATTGAATTATTCATATGGTTTGTAACTGAACTTGCATTTATTCATTGATAATTCAAGATCATATCCTTGTTAGGGAGAACGGAAAATGTTAATAATAATAAAATAATTTACATGTACTTCAGCTAATTCTTAAAAGCTTTAGTGGAAAAATTCCCGTGTAAGCGTTAGCGTATTCCAACTTTAATAAAGATCAAATCTAACCCTTCGATTTTGCCCCAGGATATTTTTTGTTTATAGTAGTCAAAAGTCAAACTATTTAGGCTACCTCCATTGGATTAATCTTCTAAAATTCTGGCATAATTTGTCGGAACATCGTAGATTTTTTCAATTTCATATGGATGATTTTGATTATTCATTCAATTCATACGAGAATACGATTTTTTTTTAGAAAATATTAAAGCGTTTTTTATTATTCTCTTAAAACATCCGATTGAAAAGAATGTCTGATTGTCCGTAATTCCATAAATGGACCAGACATGGGCTAGTATTTTTTGGAGTTGGATCTTGCATTATGCAGTATGCTCTAACAGTTATGGAGAATTTGAAAATTAAAAATTTCTCAACTCGACAAGTAAGAGAACCACCCGGACCTAATGGGACGATGTCCATTCCATTTCCTAATATAGCAGAACAGCCAGAGGGAAAGAAAAAGTTTTTCTAAAGAAACATTTTTCATTTGTCTGTCTGATTCGGATGCGGCTGGATATACATGGACAATTCCATTTCCATGTACATTTTATGCTGCATCTTTGTGAAACATTTAGACGTGAATGTTTTTTGAGTGATTCTATCTTAAAAAATCCAGGAGACGCTTGTTGCAAACAAGATGTTTATGAAAGTAGAGAGAAACGTTTTTACAATTTTGGGTTTTTAATTTTAAGAACAAGTTTTATTACTATATTTTTCAAAATGACCGAAACTCAATGTGCTTGAATGATCTTATAATTTGATACTGAATTTTAAACTACCCAAATATTTATGTGCAAGTCGTAAAAAATCTGTTGATACATAGCGTTGCTTAAAAAGACTCTTCGATCGTTTCCTCCTTATCTTTAATTCATCTCATAAATCCGAGCGTTGGCTTTGTGTAAGGAATTTTATACTGCATTTTGAGTCAATAGTATAAATATTTCGTACAATCTTTCTTGCCCTGAATTTTCATATTTTTTATCCTTAAACAGTGCTAAACACAAGAATCAAACCGTACTTTTACGAGATTCAGCAACAATATTCATTTGTTATACTAAGCAATATAGTTGCACTCGTTCTCATTTCGAATTCCCCAAATAAAAGTCTTCAATTTCTTTTGATCTCGTACGATCAACAATNAAATCGGAGTCACAAAGTTTTTGCCACCTTTCCGACTTCTTTAAGTGCCTGGGACTGTACGATCAACAATATAGTTGCAACAAATCTCAAAAGGCAACCGACATCGACACAATAAAAGAACTAAAATGCAAGACTTGTTTTGTCCAAATTTTCTTTGATATATATCAGCAACAGCGCAATGCAATTGCAGTTCACAGAAAATAATCCTATACTACATAGAAAACTTTCATTTATACTTCATGTCAGAGTCAATTTACAATAGGACTAAAATTACTGAAAGAAAACATGCCATATTCCTAAAAATGAAGTAAACATGAAAAGAAAAATATTGTTATTGTTTGGCTAATATGGCTTGCATATTTTGTTCGCCAACTGAATATATAAAGAATTCAGCAAAAAGCTTTTATTTTCTATGCGATTGGGCAATTTAAATGATAGTCATCATTAAGCATAGATAAAGAAGTACTAAAAGAGAGAGGCAAAAAGAAACTGACTCGACTTGGACTCATCATGATCATGTTACTTTATTTTGCTTCTGCTCATTTGACTTTGTAAATCTGGTCAAGTCTATCCTACATCTCAACTGAACTGTATAGCACATGAACATCAACAACTCTGAATGTCTTGAGGTCTGACTGAATGCATTCTCCTTATAGTAAGCTACAGAAGACAATAATATTTTTACATGGACTATGACTTAACTCTCTTCATATGGTACAAACTCTTTCGCTCTTACAATGCTGCAGCAGCATCTCCGCAATAATACTGCTCATTATTTGTACACCGAGTAGTGCAAACTGCAAAAACTTTCTTGTAAACTATGGCTCTCTGCCATTTCCTAATATAATGTGACTTTGACAATTTGCAGTCCTTACAAACTAAAACTGCTCAATTCCCCTTTACATATAAAAAAGGTAATTCTTCGCTTTTAATTTTTTTGATACTCAAATAGTCTTGACATCAAGTTCCAACAAAGTATCATGCACATTTCTGTCATTTTTTCCATGTTTTATCCGACAAAGGTTTGACGGGACTGAAGAAAATTCATCAGTTAATCTAATGTCTTCATGATTCTCATATAAAGGAAGGATTTGTACTTTCCACACCATCTCAACCACAGTAATTATAACTGTAATTTTAATTGACTTGTAATGGTCGGACCCGGAGGTGAAGGTGGTTTTGGTTTTACGCATGTAAATAAATGTACGTAGGTGTTATTTTAACTGTAACCCTGTAAGCTTCTTCGTGATGGTGTGAGTGATAGTGATAACGGCGGTGATACGCTTGAATGCATTTACATTGTTTTACTAATTGAAACTGTGTGGGCATGCTTTGAGGTACAAGAATACGAACAGAATCAACCAGAATAGCACTAAATGCTGGCTTGTGGTGAGTTATTGTTTTTTTCTGCAGTAGTAAATGTAGAAGGGAGGATAATAGACATCATTGTGCTTTTTCCACTGTTGAATTAGATCCGATCTGATATTGGAGACAGATGTGTATAGTTAGTAAAGTTAAGCTATGTAAGTGCCAGTTCATTCCCCGATCATTCTGTGCTCATAACTCTTTTTTTCTATTTCTGTTATTAATGCGATTATATTGGTTTCGCAATTTTCTGCCAATGCAAGCAATTTAATTAAAAGTATACTAGTGGTAATAGTATTAATGAAATGTGGGATGAGAAAATAATAAAAGTTGCGGCAATGCATGTGAAAAGTTCTTAATCTTTTTACTGTAGTCTAGTTAGTAAATATATCTGACTTTGCGAGGATGTTTGGGGAATAAATAAATACGTTGAAATAAATTAATTAGCCTAGGTGGATTTAAACAGTTTTTTTTATCAAAAATTGGTATTTTAATTTTTTTTTGAATTTTGTGTTCACTACTGGATATTTACTTGTTTTGTGGATCTGATCAAATCAATTATTATTTTAATGATCCAGTCTGCTATAATTCTTTGCGAGGATGTTTGGGGAATAAATAAATACGTTGAAACAAATTAATTAGCCTAGGTGGATTTAAACAGTTTTTTTTTATCAAAAATTGGTATTTTAAATTTTTTTTGAATTTTGTGTTCACTACTGGATATTTACTTTTTTTGTGGATCTGATTAAATCAATTATTATTTTAATGATCCAGTCTGCTATAATCACATGAAGCCTTCAAAGTTTAAGAAAAATCAAATTGTTATTTCTCAGTTTAATTATTAGCCCAGATTCCCTAAAGTTTTTAAAGTTTTTTTTTTAAATGTGCATCATTCTTGAGTTTTGACAAATGAGTGTTGATCACAGATATTCTCTCGTGGGATTTTTAGGCCAATGACTGAGGAGGAGATGAAAATGTTGCATTGCCTGCTTTTTGCCTGTCAACATCATCGCATGAATAAATCTCATCCCTCATACTGATGCTGAAAATGCAGTCGCCTCAACGCCCACGTGAAAATCTCTGACATGCTTTGATAAAATAAGTAGAAAGTGGAACCTTCGTTGTCAGTGTGGTGAATGTTACGGGAAGCGATACGTTTCGATTTGTGTTGTAGATCTTTCTCATCATTTGTGTATTAAGTAATAATTAAATACTGGCAATAATTCCTCATAACTGCCAAACAACATGCACTTCTCAATTCCTGACACTCAGGAAGTCAAAGGGAATGACTCTCTTTATTTGGTAAATGCTGATTTTTTGAAACAATGTTTAATTTTAAATTATGCAAATCTTAGAAGGACTTCAAGTCATGATTGTTTATTTTCGCTTTGTAGATGTACAATGTACACATCAATGGAAATTTCCACTGCTCATTGCGATATAGACAATTTTTGGGGCTACATGAACAACTTCGTAAAGAATTTGGAACAGGTCGTGTTCCTCAGTTCCCACCCAAAAAGTTTCTGTCCCTCTCAGCAGTCCAACTAGAGGAACGTAGGTGCTGTTTAGAAAAGTACATTCAGAATGGTTGGTACAAAATCAGGGTTACATACGATCTGCTTTTTCCAATTAATCATAGGCATTACATAACTTGTGGCGGTTTTCTCTTTTTAGCTAGTCAAAATAGCGAGATAGCGTCCTCGGAACTTTTCACTGGTTTTCTACGCCTGGCACAACATGAAACCAGTGGGGAGCCATTAGCCAAAATACCAATTGACGTCTTTCTCCCAAATGGACATCAAATGACAGTAGATTCTTGGAACAATGCTCCTACCTCAGTATTATTTAAGGTTAAAAGTTATTCAGTTATTCTACCAAATGAAATACATCTTAAATACCTACACTTAAAAATGTCGTGCTTTCATATAACTTCCAGTTAGTTGCCCAAGAATGTAAGTTACGAGAAGACTTGGCAGAGCAATTTGGTCTCTATGTTTTTCGGAAGGAGCCAGACGGAACGTGGATAGGTAAGATACATTATGTAAACTTTAGAAGAACATACATTATTCATCAAAATATTTATTAGATCATATCATCTCATGATTATTTTTGTGATTTTATTTCATGCATCATGCATCCTTTTTCCTAAACAGTATTACGAAAGTTAAATGAATACGAGAGTCCATACATCTCTATAAAATGGTTGGATGATACTCATCGAATCGTGTTTCGAAAGTGGTACGTTTTATTATTAAATTTGAATTGGATTCTGAAGTCTGAAAAACGAATCTTTAATGAGCCACAGCTAATATGAAATCTGTAATTTAATATGAAATTCGCAGCGGTTGGGACCCGAGCTTTGATGATATTCTTATGGAAGATCGGATCGGTTTGCATATGCTTTATGTACAGATGGTTTCTGACATAGAAAATGGCTGGATTTTTGTTCCTAAAGAAGTTTTGAAGCAATTAACTGCCCTTCAGTCTCAAGGAAGCAAAAAAGATGTGAGCGCATTCTTTTCATGCCGTTTTATGATACAAAAGCTCTCTCTTTTTTAAGAGTTTTATTAATAATAATTTTGATAATTTTAGTACGTGAGACTTGCGAGAAGACTGAAGTTCTATGGGTTTATGAAGTTTCCATACTGTCAAAGTGACTTTCTTCAACCGTCTTCTGAACTTACTGTATACATTGGAAATAGAGAGCTCATAATAATCACTCCACGTAGAGAAGAAATCTCATTTAAAGTAACGCGAATGAAATGCTGGAGAATTACGCTTCATCATGTAAGCTTCATTCATCTCTCGAAAGCAATTCATTTAAGTCAATTTAAAACTTGTCTGGCTTCTCTGCATTAGAATAAATTGTTGACGTTTGTGTATCTCTCTGGATTTATAGGAGCGTAGTGGGGAAGTTAAAGCCGAGTTATCTTTTGAGTATCTACAAACAAAAGACAAACTAGAATGGGTCACACTAATGTCGGAACAATCAGTGATTATGGCATTATGTCTGCAGGAGATTGTGTCTGAAATGGTGGCGAAGCAACACCCATCCAATCCTTCTTTGATAGGGGTAATGTGAAAAAAATGGAAAAACATGTTTTTTACACTGAATAAATATCATATAAATGAGGACTTAAATTTTTAACAAAATTTTTATACAAAAAACCTAACAGGTACGCTCAGTAAGGACCATGTTTTACTATATACGACGAGATGGGGACCAAGTCCCATTAAATGATGACATAATTGTGCCGAAAACTGCTAGTACATCAATCTCAGCGTGCTCATCTGGCAATTCCAGCCCCACTACGCAAAGCTTGTCGAACGGGTGCTCCCCTAGTGTTGCGACCACTACTCCGACCTCTTCCCTAACGCGAAATAATTCGTATGATGTGCCATCCACAACGATGCTAGGGCAGTCCAAAAGACGTCCCTCCAATAATAGCTTATGCCGGCAAAGTTCAGTTATTAATTCCAATGACAATCTCTTCCATGAAAACAGCGCTTTTGCAGGAATCGGAGATGACGACTTGTAACTTATTATAACTCGTAATCTAGTGTGTAAAACAGGGGTATTCTTTTTATAATGTCTACTTAAAAGTTTCAAGAGCTAAAGCTAATTTTGGATTTGGTAAGTCTTCTTAAATATTGACTGCTTTTACGAACTAATTTGTTCCAAAATTTGCAACTTAATTAGCGTAGCTTTATTGAGAAAACTACAATTTACTAAGCCCCTTCAAGCTTACATAATGTTTCTGTTAAAACTCGATTAATGATCAGAAAATATTTGCCTAAATAATCATTTCTAGCTAATTATTCATTCATTCATCAATCATTCATTCATTATTCATTCATTATGTACCTGTGGTTATTTTGTTTTTATTAACCCGACTTCTGATCTGACTTGACTTGCTTTTTTACTCATTAGATAATGTTTTTTAACGTTTATTAATTAGTATTAAAAATAGATTCTGACGAAATTATGGAGTCTGAGTTTTACCATATGACTTTGTGAATTTGTCAAAGTAAGTGGCTAACTACTTCAACTTACCATTTTAGTTTTTGATTAGGGTTTCCAGCAAACAACTTTCTCACAATTTTTCGAAATTATTAGAAAATTTTAGACTTAGGGATTAGTAGTCTTTGTAAAATTTACTATGCATAATACGAATGATTCTTTCGCGAACATAATACCGAGAAATTAAGTATATCGTATCGTACATAATATCCTTCCAATATTTATACTGTATAGTAAATTTACACCTACTATTTAAAAAAATTAAATGTTTGTGTTGATTGAGCTGTCGCAGTTTATACTTTATTCCTGGTAAGTTAAGTAATCACAAATGTGTGAAGATTTTATTGACTTTGTATTGATAATACTTACAATGAATAAAATTGCATTCATAATATACGGATAAAAGTACCAAAATGAATATTTTATAGCGTAAAACTTCATAAAACTTACGACTATGATAATTAGAGTATGTTATGTTTACTTTATATAAATTAACTTGATGATTTTGTTCTTTTTTCAAAGGTACAACTTTTAAATTTCACCAGTATCGGTCTAAAAGGCCATTAATGGTTTGCCATTTTATTTTATGGACTTAATTAATATTATTATAATAACACATTCATTCAGGTCAATATTAATATATTATTTAAAGAGCATTTATGACAATATCTATATGCTACCGGTACTACTTTGACTTGAGACATAAGTAGGTAAATTATAGATCTAAACTGAGTAGATTCCTTAACTTGCTAAATTATTAGTAAATATCACCGGTAACACAAGTACTTTAACCAAAAAACACAACCACTGAAGTAATATTTAGAAGTAATTTACAAAATAATTATACATTTATACATTCCTCAATATAATTTGATCATAGTAAGTCTCAGGCAAAAGGTCAAAACATTTCGTTTGAATTGAGCTGAATTGAATCATTTCATTGTAATCCTCGCCACTGTCTACATCTAACTTCAATTCCAAAGAAATCCTATTGAGCTTCCTCTTTTATCAAGGATTACATGGACTTAAAAATAGTAGTGGACTTTTCGTGATGATAGTAGTCTGCACTTTCGATAAGCCATGGCCAATAGATAAAGTTGAAAATGACAAATAGAGTTGGAATCACGGCAGATGTGAATCTTTCAATCTTTTTTGCTGCAAGCTCATACTTATTTAATGGCCTTTCTCCAGGAGGCAAGGGAGGAGCAGCCGTTGGTGGTGGTGGAGGAGGTGGCGGAAGCGAAAGTTGTGGAGTGGAGGGTGGATTGTTTCCATTATCACCAGCTGGTCCAAGTGTTTCGCCATTTTCTCTGTGTCGCATTTCCCCAGTAGATCCATTTTCGTTGAGCACTCCATCCGTATTCTTGCATCCCCGGAACTATTAAGGTTGAGCAATAAATATGTTGAATGGATCATTAATTTCGATATTGGAAAGT
>JAANSQ010002363.1:0-12155 GCA_036850885.1 Lepidocyrtinus dapeste | reverse complement strand
GCGAAACCTTTGTTGAATCATAAATGATTGCTTCTTAAGGATCTGCTACTTACTCTACCCATAATCTCCAAAATACAATTTCAGTCTATACAGCCTTTCGTTTTAGATTAAGTAAACAATAACAGTTTAACATTTTAGTGTAATTGGTTGCTCCAATCTAAAGATATTGTGGAATAGCGGACAGACGACAGACAGACAGACAAATCAGGAGTTGAAAAACGATCACTTAAGGGCGATTTTCATGGATATAACGTTCCAAGAATGGATCATTTAATCTATCTACAGTCATATGCAGTCAGTTTACTCTAAAATATTTATTTAATAGATAGTTAGGCCCGTTTACCCATAACTTGACAAGGACTCGTCCAATTAAGCCCAAAATCAATACCAGACTTTCTCCCGAGCCTAAAAAAATGTGCACGAAATTTCAGCTCGAAATACCTTTCCTGTAAAGAGTTATCGCTTGGACGGCAGACAGACTGCAGACCGGGGGACAGAAGTCGCAATTACATTAAAATCATTTTATGATGCTAACCATTCGGTGTGAAGTTTAACTCCATATTTTCTCCACTTATTTTATCTTCAGCAGGGTAACCATTTAGAGTGTACTTATGCATTTTGGTTTTATCCAGAATTCGGATTTCCCTCAAGGACACATTTTCTGGAATATTGCGATAGCACGTAAGCCAAAAGAGCCAATATTGCGACAATTCCTCCCATCATTTTATAACCGTAAGTGTAGCTAACTTGAAGACATCAAAGCAAACTCCTCAAGACTCTGTCGAATTGGGCAATTTTCTCACATATCAGCGCTCGTAATGTCATTTGCTCTCTGGAGCCACATTTAAACGAGCTTCTGTTCCAAGTTCCAGCTCGATCTATGTACAAATCAGCATTCGAGCCTCATTCATTTTTCATTTTTGTTTCACTTACTCCATCCTAGCAAACCCAGTTCCATAGCTACTCTCTCATTCTTTCTCAATCTTATCAATCCGAAATGAATTTTCAGAGGAGCTACGTAATATTTCTTTCATGTCACATACTATTTAACACTTTCTCCATCATCATGTTAAACTGAGGAAACAAGGTTTGACCTGAAAATAGCTGTATGACTAAGTAAACATATTCTTTTAAGCTTATTCCCTCCTGGAACTTGTTTAGTACGAACTGAACAAGGACGATACGCTGATGGCCAATAAAAGCGAACTCTAGCAATTCACCTTGGATTACATGACAACATACTAAGGTCATTTACTTACACGTTTTAAATCCTATACAATCAATGGCCTTATCTTAATCCTTCCGTTCTCATAAAAATGAAAGTGAATATGAAGCATAAAGGTTCTTATGGAACTTTGGTTTCGGGTTAGACTTCCAATTGATCCCAAAGATAGCAACGTAAATACATACAGAATATGGCATCTCTCTGGGACTCTGGGGTCTCTGCGGCAACGAAATAACTCAAATAACCTTCACTTGATCAATCGTCCCCAACATACGATTCACTCTTGGGACTTGGGCTGTTGGGCTATGGTGGTCTTTCAGACTGGCAAGATGGAAATTAGCTAGTTTCAATTCAATGAATAGAAGGATTTTCCTTGCTTTAGCTTACTTGTAACGATTTACTGACGTCAATGGCACGGCACAACGGCACACAACACTGAAAATAAATGAAGCTGGGTTAGAAATAACTGTAAGAAGCTAGTGTCTCGGTCCCTCCACAATTTAAGTTACAAGGGAGGACATTTATGTATGTATGTCTTTTCATGTTACTCTTGTCTGTAGTCTGTAGTCCTCCATTCTCATTTTTTTCTAACTGCTAATACCCCTTCCTTTTTGCTAAAATTTTCTTTGTTCCACCTTCCTGCAATGTTTATGAATATAGCTTACGGCCTGTCAAAATGAAAGCCCTTGTTTGTACATATAAACGCAGTTCAAACAAGGTAAAAGATAAATGGGAGGAAAAACTTGAAAATGGCTGGTACTATGGTACCACGTAGAAAGGAAATGAACTCTTTTTTTAAGTTAAGTAGCTTACCCAGTGTAAAAGCAATGCTTCTATAACCCTCCATGCGATGATTCCACAAAGAAAGGAACATTTCGCATTAAATTAGCACAATTCGCAAAGATGTGGGTACTGGATACATATGGGGAGTATTGAGAACAGGTGTCCTTATGCAAATCTTCCCTTTCAAACTTGAATTATTTCACAATTGAGTAAACTCTGAAAGAGTTGCAGGTACAGGCAGAACACTTAAGAGTTATAGTACTCACCAGAACTACTTTTCTATGTGAATTTCTTCATGAATATTTGAATAGTCTGTAAAACTTACCACTAACAGAGGTATGACGTCTTGCTTGACTTTGCATAAGTTTATTTGATCAAAGTTTACTTAAAGTTAAGAAAGCTGATGTCGCAACACTTGTAACTACAAAAACAAAAAAATGTTTGCCTAGTAGATTAAAGGATGTCTGGAGACTAAGATTTCAAGGTTAGCTTGAAGGACTCAACTGACATTGACTTAGATCATGAAGATGAAAGAGTGATAATGATAAACCTTCGTAAGCTATTTATTCAGCCAAGATCTGCTTATTATTTTAAGAATGGCATGTTATAAACAAGAGATGTTCCTCTTTTATAAACCAAGGTTCTCCTTTATAAAAAAAAAAACTAAAAAAAAAATCTGGTATGGATGCTAATTACTAATTACATAGAGATGATGAGTTAATTGGAGTCTAAAAATATAAAGTTAATTACGCAAGTTTGCTTAGTAATCTCATTCATTTAATATTTCCCTTCATAAAAAAATATCTAACTTATGTTACGCTTTACGCTAGGAAATTTAACGATTTCATCTTTTATACTTCAGCTTGAGTGGCTGGTTACGGTGATCGGATCCAATTATAGTGATTATTCTTATAATGGATATCGATTTCTAGAATGTCTATAACTTATACTTTGAGTTTTAATGAGACGTCTTTTTACTGATGACAAAAAAGTAGAGATGAAAAGCTCGATTTGAGTTTCCTGAGTCACAATTTTCTCCACATACCTTTTCTCTCATCCATCTCGAGTATTTTTCAACAATGCAAAACGTGAAAGCACTGAGACTCCCTGAGACTGAGGCTATTATATTTCCTCAGAAAAGAAAGTTCACCTCCATTTGTAAGCTCAGGTAAAGAGTTCATTATTCGTATGAATCGCCAATTAGCATAAGTACATAAGGGACATGAGGTTAACAGACCAATTTCGTTAGCAAAGTATAAAGCTTCAGTAAAGAGGGCACTTGGGTCAAAAGGTAAATAGCGGGGACACGGGGAGTGAGGAGGAGGATGCTCTGAATTCATTCAAAGCTTAAAATGAAGTCTAGATCCTATAAAAATGATTCATGGAGTGAAGAATGGGAACATATTTAGCCTATTGTCATGTTACTGTTACCTAACTCGATCCCATTATTCCCTTGACGTACATCCTTAAGCAGATGACAATTTTTTTGATTGGTTCTAATTGGGATAGATGTACTGAAGAGTACTTTCAGCACCAGGAAGCAGTTTACTCATGGTCATTCTAATGTGGTGCTTAGTTTCTAAAATGGAAATGCTAAAGAGAAAAGTAACTTTCACTGGAGTACTAACTAGAATGTGTCTTCAGATTTTATTTCATGTGTTCATGTGTTACGAGGACACTGCGTAGGAAGCAGTTTTACATAAGTACGTAGAGTTTCATATCAACTTCCCCAAACACAATTTCCCCACTCACTTTCTCGTTACTAAATTGTATTGTATTGTGGACGTGACACTTTAATTAGGTTCAGTTTATACATAAAAATCCTAAATGACAAATAATTTAACTGTGACAAATAATTTAACTGTTTGCCAACTTCCCTGAATGAGACGAAAAAGATAATCATTCAGACTCAGTAAACTTAAACTTTGAGTGGGAAAATTGTTGTGTGGGGGAACTGAATTGGGGAAATTGTCATTTACCCGTGGATTCGCGTTACGTGCAATAACCCATGTAAGTTTTCTCATCGGCAACTATTCAACCAGACTTTATGCAATAAAACTCTGAAATAATTGAGGTTTTTATGGTAAGCGGTATTGTACAGCTTCTATATCGTTTGATCGCCGTAGTCTACTCTACATAGTCTACAGTTAATATTACCGTTCTACTTTTACGGGCTTCCTCAAAAACCTCCCATCAGAACAACCTTGTCAAAACCATCCAAGTTATATCGAAGGAAGATTCTAGTAAAGTTGTAAGTTTGGATACAACTGTCTTTCGTAATAAACCCTGATTTTCAGTTTAGTTCATGCGAAGCAGGTATTGAGGTATTGATTGCGTTATGATATGATATAACACTGCAAAAATAAGATCTCGAGAAAATTCCAACTTTCTCTAGTCTCAAAATATAATCTGCTTATGTACTCCCTTACTTTGAATTCGATTTTCTAAAAAGGTATGAAAGAAAAAAGAAATGTTTTTTCTTGTTTTCATTTCATTTCCGACATCTCCGACTTTGAAAATAATGTGGCAGTAAGACTTCCAGATGCTTTGACGGGGTTACGACATTGAACAAATATGTTTTCTCTAGTTGGATATGAAGGATGACGTATGGATTTTCTCTTTGACATTTTCAAGTATAAAACATATGGATAGGTTTGGTCTTGTGAATTGTGCAATTTGATCCCAGGTAGGTTAATCAAATAGATTTTTCCTTCTTTCAAATCTTTTCCTGAATGACAACTCATTTTGTGAACTTCAAAGGTACGCTTATTCCTGACAATCCAATTTGTAATAGAAAATGGGCTTTCTCTCTTTAGGATACGATACGACAGGTCAAAGCTTCAGACACAGGTGTCTTTTACTACCAAACAGCACGTATGGCACAGTTGCGAGATACTTCACTTCACGCATAGGTAAAGCTGGCTTGATCCGGTGGTGATGGGTCTCCAGTGGTCAGGAATTAATTACTGACCGAAATAAAAAGACACAAGCTGGATCCATCTTAGACACGTGCACGAGAGGAAGATATTCTAGAAGCTTCTGGAAGCATTTTTCCAAACCCAGAATAAATTTATGGGGTGAAGGATAACTTGAGAAGAATTTTTCTATTTCTGGAATCCATTTGAGTTAGTAGAAAGATCTGGAAAAATCAAATGGCATTATAATGATTTGATTAGCTCAAAAACTGTTTTCGAAGAAAAAATATCTGTAGAACTGAGCAACTGAATGGGGAAGTTATCAAGACTAAGATAGTTTGAATTGAACTGTCTTAACTTGGCTGATGCCACTAATTACTTTGTCCTACTTACTTCATTCAGGATGCTTTTTCAGTTCCTTCTCACGAATTAAGTAGCTAACTGAAATTGTTTGATTGTCTACAAGAAAGAACACTTACAACTGGGACATCTCACGTCCCAGATTTATTGCTCAATTAAACTTGCTACCATGTCTACCTCTTTCAAACAATTCTGTATTCTGTTCATGGATATCATGGATAAAAGGAGGTAAAAGGAGGAAAGCATTTTGACCCCCATTGAACTAAGCCATTGGCATTGGACATTATCCCATCCCATTGTTTTAATTGCTTTCACCCAAATCTAAAGATAAACATAGGGTGTAGACGTGCTTGGCTTCAGCCAGCCCATTTTGAACAAATTAATATTTCGGGCAAATATTGATGGACTTTAATAATGGGGAACGTTTCGAAACTTTTGCTTCGCCGATATTATTCAAAAAAAAAAGTTTCTGCCAGTTTATACAATATTTTCATTAAACGAGAGAAAACGTGGAAACCGGCATCTTATTCAATACAGTTCCGTTTAGTCACGAGTTCACGTAACCTCGTGTTCTCACTCCTCACGTTTCCTTATATTTCGTATACTTTGCCACATAATATACTTTAATTAAATGATCTTTCATCCTTAGTAAATAATAGGAAATTTGGCAACCTTTTTAATAAATTAATCAAAGGATTGTATAAAATTATTGTATAGAATAAATAAAATTGCTGATCAAATAAAGAAAACTCAATATACTTATACAAACGAAAAATGGTTACGATATAATACCCAATTAGGATATTATTCATCGTTCGATCCTTGATCATTGATCTTTTGCTAATCAATTCTATAGTTCCACAATAATTTTTATTTCCCAATCAAGCAAAAAAACCAACTAATTTTTTTTCCTCAAAAACGTTTGAAGGGGATAATTCCGAAGAAAGGAAGATTTCAATAGCTCAACGGAAAGGCTTAATTAGACCCGGTTCATTGTAAGGACCTTCTTCCTACTACACATGACATAGCGATTAGGAGATGACATCCAATTTGTCTCAAACTGCCCTCATCTCTTAAAGCTGAAAATATGAGTAAAAAATTCCACTAGCTTCAGCTTCATCTTTATACACGTGTGCAGGATGAAGAGGGTTTCTCTATTCTCATTTTGGTACATGGTACAATATAACGCTGCTGCTTTCTCCTTAACAAAATTTGTCCAATTTCTGACTATCTGACTCAAAGTTTTCATAATACTTTAGGGACTCTAGGAAAAATGTGAGTAGTCCGTAGACTGTAACGTCTAACTCGCTGATTGCAATCATGTCGTTGTCTTGTTTCTTGTGTGACGTAGCACTAGAGAAACTCCTCCATATGGAGGCAATCTAATCTTCATTTCATTCACCTTGCTTTCTCCCATAGAAAGCTCAAAAGCTTGATGAAATTTCGAGATAGAGTTTGATGTGGAGCTAAAGCAGCTGTCAAATAAAAGGAACCGCTCTTCACAACTCCTCCTCAATAAGCTCCAATGGCTCAAGATATAGATCTTGTTTTGAGAAGGGGGAAAGATAACAGAAGTAGTTACTATAAAAACCAATAGGGATAGGAGAATCACTGTGACATTCATTACAGTTAAATATGCTCTCCAAAGAAAAAAAAGTTCATTATGAAATCTAATCTTAATCCCGAATCCCCAGCCATTCATTTTCCAGTGAGTTGTTCTAGGGAGTTTTCAGCAAGGATTCTGGTTTGAAAAAGTGCACGTTTGACTCGGAGATAGATTCTGGTGGAAAATAACCAAAAGGAGAAACCAATGCGACATATGTATGAGATGCAAAAATCTTTAGAAAAACGTAGCATATTATAATTGTAATGCCGGTGAGAGATGTAATTTAGTCATATAAAGTTTTGAAAAGCAGTTCCCGAATCCCCCCCCAAAATGCCAAATTATAATAATAATCTTCAATCTTAACCATAACCTTTAAATTATTAATTAAAGTGTACTGTGGCGAAGCTCTTTGGTCTTCAACATCCAATTCTTGAGCGTCTGTTGTCTCTTCCATCTAATGCCGGTGAGAGATGTAATTTAGTCATATAAAGTTTTTAAAAGCAGTTCCCGAATTCCCCCCAAAAAATGCCAAATTATAATAATAATCTTCAATCTTAATCATAATCTTTAAATTATTAAATAAAGTGTACTGTGGGGAAGCTCTTTGGTCTTCAACATCCAATTCTTGAGCGTCTGTTGTCTCTTCCATCTAACGTTTTGTGCATATACAATTTATGCTTTCTCCGGTACTTTCACTTCAAGATTATTGACGGGAGAGGGCGCGATATTTAAAAACAGGAAGAGATAAGGAGGATGAGTAGTGAGAAAATATTACGAATATTTAGCATTTCTATGCCATAAAATAATACTGGACAAAAAATATCTCTATTTTTCAATTTTTTTATTATTTTATTTTTCCTTCTCATCTTTGCAAAAAATTAACAAATGAAATTCATTCCTTTTCATGGCAAACGTTTTGTAATACATTCATCATAATTTTGATATGGATTATCTAATAATTTTTGACTTGTTCACATGCATACTCCAAACTGCAAACCTCCTAACCCAAATAAGATTATGCTTAATATCTTACAAATCCTTTAATAATTAACGTAATTTTAATATTGTTTAGTATAGTCTTTACAATACAAGATACTTTTACGATTCTATACAGATTTGGTAAACCTTGTAGATCCGTTGCTTCATTTTTTTTTGTATTCATTGACACTTTTTACACATTTACATAAATCAAGTTTTTAAGTTAACGTCTACTTAAAAATGAATGAAACCTTAAGATTAGAATACACATGTTTACATTCACACGCAGACAATTTTCCAAAACTAAAAGATGATTATTGCTTTTTAAGTTTTTACTTAATCTCATTAATTAAGCTTAACAAGTAGCGTTTGCGATTGAGCGAATGTTATATTCTAATCAAATTGGTAATTCACACACTCACTGACTCACTTGCACAATAAGCCTTCACGGAGAATTCCCGGAATTCCGGGAAATGTAACCAACAAGGTAAACACTAAATTAGACTGACTTTTTGGAATCAAGATGAATTGGCATAAATTGAAGTTCTTAAGGAAAACATGAACAACGTTATAACGTAAATATAGCGTGTAATTTCAGAAAATTAATTACACGATACCTTGTTCTATATGCTCTGTATATTATGGAAATTCTAAAATTCCAAATCGATTCTTATAATCTTCATGATTAAATCATTTAGATCCGATATGTACAAAATGCCATGAAAAATACTAATTACTTCGTTGTCTTCTATCGCGCATTACTTTATAATAACCGTGATTAGTTCTTGGAATTTGAAAGTGATGTGATTATATTGGAAATTGCAAAGTGCAAAATAACCACTTTTAGATTTTTTTTTGGTCTCTTCTGTCTTCAACGTATGCATTCTACCAATTTTTTTTTACAAACTGGATCAGCTGATTTTTATATAGATTAAATTGATTTGTCAAAACTGAATACTTAAATTAAGCTTAAGTACTTGACATCTAAACAACCTTGAAACTAGAAAGACTTTATTTATACAATTAATTTTACCTAATGTTATCTAAACTTTATCTAATAATAAAAATTTGACTGACTATGTACTTATAAAGCTAATAAACTTGTTTTACCTAAGGCGTACCCTAAATATCAACAATAATTAACGCTTTCAACATCCTACTCGTAGTGATCATGATTATCTTGGAAAACAAAACGGAAGTACTATAATATGACGAGTTTGTTGGTCGAATTTAAGGAAAATTTTAAGTGATCCTTGTTAATTTTATGATTTTGAGCCACATTGTAATTTGTCAACAATTAGTTAGTCTGTAAAAATTGAATAAAGCTAACAATAATGATTAGTCTACGTCAGTTCGTTATCTCCAAGGTCATTTGATGTATTGTCGTGATGAAGATTATCTTCATTGGAGGCGGAAGCGGAATAGGATGCGGATCTGTCAACTGCCTCATCTTCAGCAGTGGAGGAAGGAAATTCGTGACTATCGTGTTGGTGACTGTTGCCACTTAATCCTTCCAAGGAGGAGGATTCTTGCGATAAGTCCTTTTGTATACTACTGTCTAAAGGTGCACTCGTCGTCGAGTTGCTACTGCTTGGAGTAGAAACTGGAGCTGGCGTAGTGCTAGAAGTGCTAGTGGTGGTCGTGGTGGGAGTTACTTCCGGTACAGGAACTGGTGTGGTTGATGTCGTCGTGGTGGTGGAAGCTGGTGTAGAAACGGTCAGTGGTACAATGGTAGTTTGCGCTTCGTCTTGAGAGGATTCTGATTCGGTGACTTCTGAAGATGCTCTAGATTCAAACGGAGTCTCAATTTCCCCGTTGGCGTCTCTATTATCCCGGTTTTGTTTTTCGATAGAGGATTCAGAATCAATAGGCTCGGATGAGGAGGATGTTACGCTTCTTAAATGTCCATCTTCTTTGCTCAAGTCGCCTACTTCTTCATGGCCGTGGGATAGTGGGTCTGGAATGGCGGGAGCCCTTTGCTCAGGCTCCTCAGGTTGATCAGGTTGGTTGGAGGTTTCCTCTGGTTGAGTGGGAGATTCTACAGCTTGACTTGCAGGCTCTTCAGGTTGATTGGCTCCTTCCTCTGGTTGAGAAGGGGTTTCTTCCGGTTCATTTGGACTTTCTTCTGGTTGAGAAGGGGTTTCAGGTTGGTTGGGATTTTCTACAGGTTGTTGATTGGAACTTTCCTCTGGCTGGCTTGGAGTCTCAGGTTGACTTGAGCTTTCCTCTGGCTGACTTGGAGTCTCGGGCTGGCTTTGGGTCTCAGGCTGGTTTGGACTTTCTTCTGGTTGATTTGGTGTCTCAGGTTGATTAGGACTTTCTACCGGTTGGTTTTGGGTCTCAGGTTGATTTGGACTTTCTTCAGGTTGATTTGGCGTCTCTGGTTGACTTGTAGTTTCTTCTGGTTCGGTCTTAGTGTCTTCAGATTCATTTGGTGACTCAACAATTGCTTCCACCAATTCCTCTATATTAGTTGGAGTCTCTTCTGTTTGATTTGGTGTCTCATCTGGCTGATTCGCTGACTCCTCCGGTTGACTAGGGTTGATTGGTTCTTGTCTCACCTCATCATCAAGCGCAGGTTGACTTGTAGTTACCTCTGGAGTTTCGTCTTGCTGTTCAACCACCAATTTCTCATTTTCTTGGTTATTAGTTTGGTCCACATGTTCACCTCCTACAGTTTCAGATCCAACGGATGTAACGGTAGGTTGGACAGATTCAGTGTTGTTATGATCTTCGTTAAGATTTCCTAAATAGTTAATGTCAATGTCATGGACTAAGCTCTTGGGTTTCTCTTCAGACTCTGGCCTTTCATCATCTTCAACGGAGCCAACTGTAACTGGAGACTCTTGGCTGAATTCGGAGGAACCTGAAGATGAAGTTTCAACAGCGGCTGAATGTCCTTCGATGTTTTCATTGGATGATTGGGATGGAACGCTATGGTCTTGATTGTTTTCTACATTTTCTCGGGATACCTCATCCGCCGTTTGTGTTACACTTTCTTGTGAATCGCTTTCGGAAGAAACAGATGTAACGTCCGCAGCAGTTTCCGGTTTCTCGTCCGCAGTTTCAACAGAAGCAGATTCAGTAGCGTTTGTTCTTTGTTCCACCCCTGAGACAGATGGAGTTAATAAATCCTCTCTACTCTTGTCGCTTTCAGTTGTGGAGGATTCATTCTCTGGAATTGCTTGAATTGAATTGCCTAATTCTGTTGAGAAAAGTCTTGGTGCCCTATTTCTGTTGCCAATGGATTCCTCCGTAGCAGATTCTTCATCAGCCTCGGTTAAACTTTGGGATCTTAGGGGGCCAGTGGGACTAACAGTCTCAACGTCTTCCTCTTCTGGACTTGCAACCTGACCTGAGTTTTGTTCATTTTCATCTACCTTCTCTTCGTTTGATGCCACGGGAGGCTGTACAAGTGGGAGTTCAGTGGTTGATGAGGTACTAACGGATGCTGGCGTCGTTGATGATGATTCGCTTGAAGATACTCCTAAAACATCCATGGGGGTAATAAGATGGGACTCGCTATCTTCACCGACATCCTCCTTCTTCTCGCTTTCTACAGGGAGCGTGGTCGTTTCTTCACTCTCATGAGACCCTCCAGCTGAATGTTGGGAAACGTATTCATCTATGTTATCTACCGGTGGAAGGGGTGATGCTGGAGAAGGTTGTTCCTCAGATTTAGTCTCAGGTTCCTCCACACTGCTCTCTCCTGATCCTAAAGTTTCTGTCTCTGGAGTAATGGTGGTCTGAATAGGCTCATCTTCCTCTGGGATTACAGTTGGGCCAATACGTGGCTCATCTTCCGGTCTGACGTCTCTAGTGGTTTCGGTCAAAGTAGCGTTTTCCTGTTGTTCATGATTTTCCTCGAGAGATTGATCTGTTGGCTTAATGGATTCCTCAGCAGAAATATTGGTCCTGCCGTAGTCTTCACTAGACTCCCATTCTTGCGATTGTGAGCCAGTTACGATTTCTCTAGATTCGGGATGCTCGACTGATGCTCCTGGCATGTCGGTAGTTTCCGGCTGGTCATCATTTCCTGTAGTTTGTTCTTCGGAGGAGATTGGAAGTACTGGGATCTCTGGTGCCGCAGTTGTGCTCGTGGTAGTAGTACTGGTGGTGGTCGTTTCCGCAGCTAAAAAAGTCAATCGAGATTTAAATATTAATTTAAATATGGTTGATCTATTGTCCTATCGAAGACCTACCGTTCACTGAAGCTCCCAAGTCGTGATGATGCTCATGTTCAACCTCTTCAGAAACCTGTTGGGGTTGTGGAGTGGTCGTACTAGTC
>JAANSQ010002362.1:0-12156 GCA_036850885.1 Lepidocyrtinus dapeste | reverse complement strand
ATCTATTGGAGCCTATAATAAAGTTACGTAATCTCGGAGAAAATAGAGACGTTCTACACATACCAAGCCTCCAGTATATTTGGAATATCTGGTACCTTGGGTTGGAGTTTGCCTTGATGTTTTCTCTTCTAAGAAAGGAAAACATAAGAAATTAGGAAAGGAATAAGTTGGCTGCTTTGTAAATGTGCTCCCTTGAATAATTTTTTTCTGGATCATAATAAAAATATCTAGATAATTATAAAACTTCCTGTTATGAACTGATCATTCCTAACCCATCCATTTTAAACCAACGTGAAGAAAGAAATGAACGAATGGATTCAATATATTTTACCTTTTTCATGCGACAATGGAAAATGAACAAGCCACCAGAAAATATGTAATAACCACTGAGATAATGGCACTTGTACCGTTGTACCGTTGTACCCCAACTACATAGCACATAATCATAAAGAAGAAAAAGTTTAGGACTGGGATAGCCACAACAATTTTTTACGCTTTCTCAGGAGGGAACACTTGTCTGAAACATATTCCTCTGCCTATTTCCTATCTTTTATGGGACGACACCGACCTAAAGATGACTAGAGTCGTGGGTAACAGCCTAACAGTAACAGCACACAGCCACACAGACACAGCAGCCAAGAACATAAACTTTGCAAACATATAGCTTCATTGTTTACTCCCTTATAGAAACGTATAGGATCCCATATAGTCAAAATACTCGAAATAACTTTTGGCATGCTTTTAAAAATACATGTAGACTAAAAATAAAAGAGGCGCTTCTACATTTTTTCAGAGCTCTGGCAGATACATTACATCAGATCGCACTCACACACACTAAAATAGAGTTTTAACCTTTCCACAGAGCAGCTTAAGACTTGTCTGTCAAATGTGGATTTTTGTGGAATGTAAATTAATACAGAATGGATTCTTTATGGATGTATCATGTGAAAAACTTAACTTCTGTAAATAAAAGTCGCGGCTTGAATTAAGAATATTTACGGTAAATTAATACAGGATATATTTTTTGGATTCATTATGAACGTATCGTGTAAAAAAGAAAGTAAAAAGCTCAGTGAACATCAATTAAAAAACTGCGGCTTAAATTAAAGTAATTACGGTATCGCTTTATTTTAAGCCTGGAGAACTAGATATGATGCAAATGAAAACATGCAATTTAAGATGGAAACCGCTGATGTTGCTAAAACCGCCACCGCCATCCCCAAAAGCACCGCATAATTGTACACACTTATTATTTCTCCTGCCAAGTGTAATAAAAGAGTTGGGAAATGTTTGTGCAATTTAAAGTCTCAAGTTCTAGAATAAGTGGCGGTGCAGCTGGTGCTTGGTTCTTGTAAAACTTGTAACACAGTTGAAACGTTAGAATGTGACTTTTTTTCCTCCTAAAAAGTCATTTGAATCAGTAAGAGATTACCTAAAATGTGCAGTGTACAGTAAGAACACTACTAGACCAACCGCATTGAACATTTTTTTTTGCAAAGAGAAAATTGTTAAATTCTATCATATATTCCATTGGCCAACTGTGGGTCTTGAGATAAAAAGTCTTAAGTTTACAGGCCATAATCACCCTTGTACTTTTGCGTAGTCTCCTAAACTTAATTTGGCTAATTGAAACAAGATGAAAATAATAGGTTGTACACGCTATCCGCTATCTTTTAAAATAGCTATGGTCTGGCCAAAGCTTATGGTCTGCCAGTAGTTTACACGTTTACACGAGACTTGTCATCATTTTTCAAAAAGTGAGTCATTCAAAAGTACTGTTTTCGTTTGGATGTTGTTCTTGCGGAGAAAATGTTATTAGGTCATGTTGAGTTATGTTCTCTTCTATAATCTGTTGTAGTGGGAACACATGGCATTTAAATCTTTTTTTTTCGGGGGTGATTCCTAAAGAAAGTAATTTATACAAGAACTCTTTACTCTTTGGTTCGTTCTAGTCGTGTCCTTTCGGAGGATGTAGTTATGCAAAAGTAGATATGAAAAGATGTTTTGCCTTGATGACGGCTTCAAGGATGACGCTATTACAATTTACAATCCAATTCACCGGCACATTCTTACGTAGAGTCTAGAGTCTAGGGACTTGAGTTGGAACGTTACCTATATTTTTCTGTAGGAGATTTGGTTTTTGATTTTTTTCCTAGTGACGCTCTCACCATCATAATCTTTTTTGAATGCCAATTTAAATCCTTTTCATGTTGATGATGCAATGAAAATTTTATGAGAAGTGTGTTCTCTCTATGAATTTCCTTGAGGTAATTAATCTTTCGCATTTGAGCCACTCAGAAGGGAAAAAGTTTTTATTTGGTTTTTGCTGTATGTTGGATCATAAATTTCTTGAAGAGTCGCTTAATTCTGTGATCACTCAAGCATACGCTAATATTTTGTCAGGAGTGTATACTCTAATATGATGATTTTTTTTCGCGTGGATCGTTAAAAACTTAAGTAATGATATTTCCTCTACGCTGTAATATTTATAGCGTACAATCACTTTATGGCAAAGTAATAATCCTCAGGGATGTCCATCAAAAAGAAACGAACATCCCCATTGTTATCTTCATTCAAGAGTTCAGTTGAGTTGAGAGATCGTAAAAAAAAAAAATTCAGATGCTTTTTATACTTTTACGAGCAGCCCCGACTCTAAAAAAATATTATTCAAAATGACATTTCGTCTAGATGGATGAGGATAAGCGATAAGGACATAACGAACATACCGATCGATGGAGAAATGGTCGGTACTGAAATGAATGTATTTTAAACCAAATAATTCAAAATTTGGTATTATGGGCAAAAAAAACTGGAGGGTATTAGGAGGATGTATTTTAGACCTCCTTGGGAACTCTCTTATTACAACAACTGTGGAACTGTGTGGTGACCTTACTTTCTACTTGTGTCTCTCACTATTTTTTTTCTCTAATATCAAATAAAGTGGCAATTTTTTACGACTTTTTCGTTTCTGCTCATCCTCATAATCATCTCCTAAAATACACACGTGTCATGTCATGTCCTAGCGTGTCAAATTCCAACTTCCCAATAAATGTCTCTCTCTCTCTGTGTACCTGCATTACAAAGTAACTCGAGATGTAAAATACGAAAATAGAGACGACACTAGGAAATGAGAGATTTTCTCTAGGATTATTAGGCTTTGGATTAAAAGCTTTTCTAAATTAGATTTTACGAGAGATGTAATATGAACATACTTACTCGCTTCCTCCTAAAAAATCCTCAAAATGCATGTCCCAAAATACTTTATCCCCACTTTATCCAATTGACCCTAAATGGTAAATACTTTTACCTTCCTTGGCAAAATTAGTTATTAGGCTAATGCATTTTTCCAAAGTCCACCCAGAGAGCTTATTGCATTTACAGTAGATTATGTATTCCCTGCTGAAACAGAGCCAATATATTACCATTTTTAAAGGTCACGAATGATTATCCATATAAAAAATTGGCAATTGGATGAGTCTAGTAAAAAAAAAATATCTGTATTCCCTAGAGAGTATGTTCCATTTTCATTTGGTAATATGATCGTTTTAAAAAAATGATGGGGAGATGAAAGTACTTTAGTGAACTAGGTCTCCAATTCTCACCTGGCTTAGTTTCGCAAATTCATGTAATTACAGTAGATATTCCCTGTCTACACTCCATTGAGGATAATGTGAGCACGTCTCTCTGTCTCTAGTCTTACGACCCATACGTGATCTTGGTAACGTTCTAATCTCTGTAAATTGGGATTTCAGCACCATTTCAAAAAGTATATCATCATCACCTCCTTTTTGCCTGTGTTCTTTCATCTAGATGAGATCAGACCAGTAGAGATATTCCAGAGAGAGACACACTATCTTCTATCTTGTATTGGATCATGGAATGAGTTTAAAAGTTTTCATTATTTTTTTTTGTCTTGTTTGTCTTTTGCAGAGTGAACGAGAAGCCTCCAGGAGTGGATTGGCGTGAGGGAGTGAGAGCGAGAGAGCGAGCGAGAGAGTGTGTGTATGTGAGAGAGGAAGAGAAAGAGAGTGAGTGTCGGAGGAAGCCTTGGAAACTTGGAACGTTTTGGAAAGAGTCGAATAACTCTGATAACAATAGATTGCATTCTTCTTGTTCACTCATGGACTAAGTCTACTGCCGTTCCTGAATCAAAGGTAAGACTGTATAAACTATATAAACTTTATAAACTATATAACATTCCAATTATTTCTCATTTATCATCCCTATAAAAATATTAAAGAATGGGTCCATGCTCAGACTTGAGAGATTCAATTCATTTAGGATATGAATACATTTTAATGGCATTTCATTGGTGATGGAGATGATGATATGTATGCTTGATGCTCATCTTTACATCTCCGTCACCTTGCCTCCAATAAGCTTTAGAGTTTTTTGGCATTACACTCCACTTACTCTTACCAACATCACCAAAAACACCAACGCTGTTGTAATAGCAATCATCATTACTCCTCACTGCCTTCCATAATATCTCTCTTTGTAGAATTCTTGGCTGTAGACTAGGGCCATTATGCTATGAATGCTATATAGATGCGATATAGATGCTATAGAGTTTTCAAAATTACTCCCAAGTCACATCCACCAAAACTCTTTGAAAAGATGCTGATATTGGCTTTTGCCTAAAAATTCATTTGGTTTTGTGCACCTTGTGTGTGCGCGGTTTTCCCACATCTCAAGTTTCCAAAACTTACCAACTTCTTACAAGCTGCTGACAAATTCACTATACAGCCATGTATACATGTTTTCTCTTTGGGAAAATTACAAAATTACTCGCTTCCCATAAATGAAATCTGAGTGTGGGAAACAAGTGTTAATCTTTGTAGGAGAAAGCTCTGAAAAAATTTGATGATGGACACATACAAATACTCAAATACTTTCTCTTCTATCTCTATAAGGAGAGAAAGCAAAGTTTTTTTTCTGGGGAATAAAACTTTTTGGTGAAAATTCACCTAAAAAAATA
Organism: Lepidocyrtinus dapeste; assembly: GCA_036850885.1. NCBI lineage: Eukaryota > Metazoa > Arthropoda > Collembola > Entomobryomorpha > Entomobryidae > Lepidocyrtinus > Lepidocyrtinus dapeste. The sequence goes on along the minus strand of JAANSQ010002362.1, from coordinate 7,178 downwards.
CTTATATTAGCAGAAAACAACCTAATTATAGAAGGCATTAGTGTTATTACCGTAAAATCTGTAATTTGGAAGGGAGTCCGTAAATTACAAAGTTTGGAAATAAAGTGGCCAGCTTAACTTTGGCACACACAAGTTAAGTTTGAAAGAAAGAAGACTAGTAGAAGGCTACCACTTTTTTTTTTTGATATAATGTAGTAATAAACACACAAGTCTTTCACGTTTTATTATACCTTGTCTGTTTCCTCACTCACTCTCTTTTTTACGCTTCACTTGACTATTGACTTGGTAAACTAGTACAAACAATAATGATACTTTTATTACCATTCCACCCAATTTTTTTTTATCCAAAAGAGACAGAGAGACAAACAAAAAGAGATGTAAGAGAGGTAAAAGGTACCTTTACTACCGTAAATTTTCTAAAAATAGCCATATAATATTATACCCTGGGCTTGATTTAAAGGTTTCACGCAGTGAAAACTCCCAAAGGAGAAGAAACACTGGAATCTTGTTTTCTCATTCTTCTTTCATATATAATTGACTCTTCAACCTTGTTTCCCCATCAGAAATAATGATGAATATAAATGCATGGAAATAACAAGCGAAACATACCACAATATATGGATAATATATGTTCCACAACAATCCCATTCATCCAACACTTCACACCTTGACGCTAAAATAAAGGACTATAGATTGAAGGACGGATCAATCAATACTTACACACGCCTTAGTACAATATATTAAGTCTTTATATTTGAGACTCGGTAGTAGTTGTAATAAAAATAGACACACTTTATTAGCATCATCTAATTGCCAATATTTTTTTTACTAGACACGAGGGAAATTCGATGATACAAATGTTATTTTTCTGTTTGATTTTTAATCTAATTTATTCATGGAATAATCATTAAGCAGTATTCAGAGCTTGTGTAAAGTGGCGGCGGTGTGTGTGACCCAGAAATAATTTTTTTTAGACAAATTGCTACGAAATGAAATGATAAAGCATGCTTGAACTGCTTACAAGACTCTTTTTGAGCGTGAGCGTGACTATATTTTCCAGAGTGAATCCAACTATGGAGCCAGTGAAAAGTCCTTGAAGCATAATTAGCAAGAGAATTAAAAGTGGCACACAAAAGATCTTCAAAAACTGGTATCTTAGATCTTGGGTCTTATGCTCTAGACTAGATTTAAAGGTGGTTAAATGCTTTTACTAATTAATTGCAACTTAAATGTTTTAAAGTTTCATCACTTATTTCTGCTCATTTTATGCATATGGTACATGAAATATGTGACAATTTTCTCCTGTCACTATAAATAAAAATGTTTTGTATCCTATTTTTAAAATTGTGATCCGATCCTAGCAAAGATGAGATGAGAAAAGATGGAGAGTGCTTTGTAAAACAACCTTATTTTTTTGGCCCAACTCCGAAAAGTGAATAGCTCTTTTAGCTTCTATCTCTCTATCCTCTTTGAAATCATCATAAAATGCATAAGCAATATTAAAGTTAACAATTTTTTTAAAAAGTGGCTGCTACTATATAGTAAGTAGCGTTACTTTGTTACTTTTTTGATACTTGGCCCGGTTTAATGCGGCGACTTTTGCTTTTCCTTTTCTTATCTTGGCGCAGAACAGGAGTAGTATAGTTAGATATAGTTTCCCGGAAACTATTTTGTAGGAAAGCATAATAGTGCATGATAGTACATGATAGTACATGATAAAGATAAGTTACTGCCAAGAAAATTACTATGGGGATACATATGTGTGGGAAGTAAAGGGAAGGGAACATCCTCCAACCCTCACCACAAACTGGTACATTTGCTGGTATCCGTACCCTATTCCCTGCATTCCCTTCAATGTAGTACTTTTTTTTGTAAAAGGCTTTGTAGTGCTTTTACTATAGTACTTTTTTTAGTCTGCAAAGTGAGAAATGTATAAAATGTATATATGATCGTCATTTATCTCGGTTTGAGCCAAGGAGCCGAAGAGTAACACGGGTTTTTCCCGGAGAAAAAAAAGTGAGAGAAAGAGAAAGAAGGATATTCCTTTTGGTCCTGTTCTCAGTCGAACTTTAGCGATTGTGCATCGCATATTGCTCTCTCTCTTTTTTTGTGTGAATGTGCTCTACTCTAGCTGCTCAAGGTCAGAGGTTGCAGTGCAGTCTCCAAAGGGAAAATTAATTACAAAATTTATGCTTTCTCCATCTTGGAGTGTAAAGTGAAGTAAAGAAAAGGATTTTCCCTATATTTTTTTTTGTGTTTAGGTTCAGGTGCTACTTCATAAAAATACCAAATGTAATTAATTAAAATATTTTCCTGGTTTTAAAGTGGCGGTGTATTGGTCTCTGAATTGATTTTTTAAAGTTAATCTTGTATATTGTGCTTCCTCAGTTTCTTCACCTGCCGGTTTTTTAGTTTCAAATTTGAAAGTTCGACCAAAAAATATTTTTGTAATAAATAAAGTGCTCTACTATACTACTGCCATATATTCTTAACCTATTCTTAGGTCATGAAATATCTTGGAGTCAATTTTGCTCTCGTAGCTCTCATGAAAACATGCAGTTATCAGCTGAAACAATTACTACAGTAATTCAATCATCTTCAGCTACTTCATCTTCTTCAAATTGGTTGGAGTCTGAAGTGAATAATTTCTGTAAAGATTGTGAAACAATTATTGGAGAGTGTTTATCCTCCAATCCTATATCAACCTATTCTTCCATTAGTTGTTCTTCGAGCCTAAACCAACTAGTACTTTGTCCACTAATAGGGGCTCAAATTTCTAGCGTCCAAGCCGGAACCTGCCCAAGGAGCTGAATAGAAACTCTTGATTAATTTTAAATTAAAAAATATATATATTTACTATAAAAAAAAGTCCAACAATTTTATATAAAATATACTACAATACTACTACTACACAACGACTTAAAATTAAGGTAATTTACATATTGATTGATTGATTTATGAAAAGATGGCTTAAAATATTTTTCCAAGATTGAGTAAATTCTCATGGAAGCATACACAGACACACACACAACCGCTTTTTCCTCTATTTTTTTTGTTGGCCTAGTTTATTGTAATACATTTAAGCATACATGTAAGCATTTGGAATAAGAGAAAGCAGAAGCACAAGCAAGTTTCCAGAGTATTTTTTTTTCTTCCTTCTTTCTCTTTTCTATTTGCTTGGAAGGGGAAGAAAGGTCTTGCGTGTTCTTGTCGTGTATTGATTGGATCCCCACCCGCTCCACTGCAAAACTCTGGAAAGAAAGCTTCCTCTAGCTTAAGTACACATAGAATAAGCCTTACACAAAATGTACAGAAAGTAGCTGGAATGTAGGAGGAGTGTGTAAGATATCCATGTAATGCATAAAAATTTGAAACTCTTCAGCTATTTACTGTTGGATGCGGTGAAGCTTACATAAAAAGGAGAAGAAAAAATTGCACAATTTCAAAAAAAAAAATTGTTATTATTATTAAATTATTGCTTTAGCTTTGATGGCCTGAGGCATGACATAATCTTTTTCTATACACTTTTATTTGTTATTGTTGCAACAACACGTTTTCCTTACCTAATCATAAGCGCATGAAATTCTGAAGCATATACCCCTACACATTTATTTCATGTTGGCTTTTTTTTATTGTGGTTTCATGAAAACGTGCTAGTTTTAGTAAGCTTATTTTATATAACATACAGAAGACAATGATGTCTCATCAAGTTTTTTTAGGGGATCAGGATCATGGTGACTGACTGACTGAAAAAAGATTGAGTGCATTGGCTTCATAGGCTTCATGTACATGTTCAGGTTCTTGTAGGAAAAAAAGAGAGCGTTTTTTTGAGAATTGTTCTCTACACAGTTGGATTGGAGGAAACATGTAGTATATGACTCGTTATGTCCGGCTATAACTAGATTGTAGATTGCGGTAAATACTAAGCGTATTTTTTTTACACACAGTGAAACTTGAGTCAATGATCTACAAAATATTATTAAGTAAAATGGTTAAAAACATGAGCACAAAAGGTTATCTCCATGGGAGTGTTTCATGTAAAGTGGAGCAGTTTTAAATGAAATACAAAAAAGCTTCTTGGTAAAGCTCATCTTATAAATTGATTTTCATGCTTGTCTTGTCACATCATAGTTTATTGAAATTGAAAGAAAATGCTGGTGCTCATGAATCAAACATTTTCCAGGTCAGGCTACAAACTTTACTTTGGCTATTCCCTTTATGCAGGAAATGAGTTACTTACTTCATTATTTTTTTACTATCGACTCGTGCAAAATTTATGGAATTACCTTTGCAATTATTTTTTTACCTCATTACATGGTTCCATGGTTCGCATCCACGCATTTCATTAATATTTCACGAGATCTATTCATGTCCAGCATTAACAATTCATAATTTTCATCTTTCGCTTGACTAGACTTTACTCTTGCGTAACAAGCTCTTGAGAATTTAATCGTGCTAATTTTTTTTTCACTCCATACGATCATTTTATGAATAATAATTGCAGAGGATTTTGTCTTATCTTAATAATTTTATATACCGGCCGGTATTCCATATCGATCTGACCTGCTTTTACTTTTACATTTACACATTTACACTATCCTACTTGGTTTCAAGGCTTTTTATCATACTCAACTTTAATCTTGAGCAAACAAAACATGTGATAATAAATAGTTTAAACATTAACCAGATTTATTCCAGCACATGGAATTGAATCTGAATACAAAAAATATGGTCACATATAATATAATCAATTTTTGCATCTTCTCTCTGGAATTTTGATGAGGATAAAGATTTTACTGGTTGTTGCCATGTAAAAAAACCTCCAGCAAGTGTATCCTGTACATATCCACTGCATTGTGTGCACATTTTTTTTACTAATCCTGCTAAAACCAGTACAATACAAGCATATATGTATATATATTTTTTTGCTTGGCCACTTGTCTGGTCCATACGTAATACATATTTATACGTGTGCAATTTTTTTTCCAGAAGAGTCACACAAAAAAAAGTGACAGTTTGAAGAATTTGAATAGATATGATGATGCTTAAAGTCCTGTGGTGGTGGTAGGGTGTGTATGAGTATGTGTGTGTTTTATTTTGTTGCAGAAATTTTTTAAAAGCATTTCAAAGAATTCCATGCACAATACTGAATAAAACTGACTAAACTAGTAACCGCATATTATACATGCATACATACTTACATATATACATGCTCACGTTGCTCACGATGGTTTCTCTTTTTTTTTCTCTCTCTCTCGATAAGCATCTTGTCATACTCATCTCTTGGCAAGCTATAAACGCTCACACTTTTCATCTTCATGTCTGCTCTGCTTTTCTCAACAGAGTCTGTTGGTTTCGTGTGCTGTGCGGTACTGTTTATTAGTCAGGCTCCTAAAACTGTATCATGATATCATGAGTAATTAAGTAATATAGTTTATACAAGGTGAGAGAGAACTTAAATTCAATTTGAGAGTTAACCTTGCCGCTTATCACAGTATCAAAGTGAAAAAAAAATAATAATTTGGTGTGGACTGTGGACGGCTTTTTATCAATGAAATTGAAAAACGATTATAATAGCCACTTGAATCTGTCTCTGTTAGTGTCTCTCTCCAGTTGAATATTGAATATTTTTTTCACTTGTTCATGGTTCATGTGTCTGAATAGGTTTGTAAGAAAAAGGTAATTTTCCATATAAAATTTTTGTGGCTTTGGTAAAGTCTATAGAAGGATAAAATACACTTTACCCTTTTCCTACTCTTTCAAGTGACCTAAATTAAATAAGTGAGGATATTTTTGGGTACATATGCATGGACCCTTTCACTTTTCTGAAACTTTCCATTAGGGTTTCACATGAAAATTTACTTTGCTTTACTTTACTTTACTGACTAAAATTTTTATTATTTGTTGTTTCCAGTTACAACTTTAACTCCTTCTTGACACGTTCACGTTCCATTGATCCCAGTGGATTTTATTATATAGTTTACTTGTTTAACTGACTCAGGGATTCCAAAATGGCGAAGGTAACAGAAAATATATGAAATTTATTAAATTATGAATCCATATATTAATTGATTGACTTGATTACATATACTAGGCAAAGAAAAAGGGACAGGATTTGGATAATCTTAAGCAGGAGTTGGAGACCGATGATCACAAAGTTCCAATGGAAGAGTTGTGCAGGAGGCTGCACACTAATCCTGACACTGTAAGATAAAGACTTAATTGAGCATTTCAATGAATTCATATATAAAATTAAATTTCTCATAACAGGGGCTGACGAATGCGAGAGCAAAAGAAAACTTTGAGCGTGATGGCCCTAATGCCCTTACCCCTCCTAAAACAACCTCCTGAATGGGTAAAGTTCTGTAAAAACCTGTTTGGTGGTAAGGAAAGCTTTCATTTAGATGAGTAATTGATTCTGTCAAATTGGAAGTCCAATATAAAGTCATTTTTTGATATATTCAATTACTTATAAAATAACGACAAACTAAAATGTACTAAATATAACTTTCATGATCTCTACCACTACCTTCAGATTTAAAAGTTTTGAAAGGAAACTGCAAGTCGTGAAATTAAAAATTGTTCCATTAATCTTTGTAGGTTTCGCCCTTCTCCTATGGATAGGAGCCCTCCTATGTTTTCCTAGCCTATGCCATCCAAGCAGGAAATTACGAAGATGCCTCAAAAGACAATGTAAATTAAATTTAATAATAAAAGTATTTAATCATGAAAGTATTTATTTTATTATTAAATAGCATTCCACACACACCTTTTTATAGTTATACCTCGGAGCGGTCTTGGCAATTGTCGTCATCATTACCGGTTGTTTCTCATACTACCAAGAATCAAAGAGCTCCAAGATTATGGAATCGTTCAAGAACATGGTTCCTCAATACGCCATTTGCTTGAGAGAAGGACAAAAGATTACCGTCAAGGCAGAAGAACTTACCATTGGTGATGTCGTCGAGGTCAAATTTGGTGATCGTATTCCAGCAGATATTCGAGTCGTTGAATCACGAGGCTTCAAGGTCGACAATTCATCACTTACCGGAGAATCTGAACCTCAAAGTCGAGGACCCGAATTCACGCATGACAACCCTCTAGAGACCAAAAATTTGGCTTTCTTTTCTACCAATGCCGTTGAAGGTACATAAAAACAGACAAGAGACATACTTTTT
>JAANSQ010002361.1:0-12157 GCA_036850885.1 Lepidocyrtinus dapeste | reverse complement strand
TTAGATGTCCATGTTTGCGTTCACCTGTCAGAAGTCCTTGAGCAGCCCAGAAAAGCTAAGCGTGGTTTCACAGCCTCAATTACAAGGCAATGGTCTACACATTTTCAGGTCAACTATATATTTTCATTATTTAAAAAAAATTGAAATTTAAACGCAGGGTCTGATGAGGCTGAAAAAGCGAACCTGGCGGCTTCTACATTGTGTAAGGCATCTACCTCCAAAGAAGTAAAAATAGGTAAACGTTTAAGCAATCACATTTTAAGGGACAAAAACTTTTCAGAGTTAAACTAATATATTGTTTTCTTAGGATCAAACCCGGATAACCCCACTGAACCTGAGAATCCACCTCCGAAAATCCTCACTTCTGAAAAAGTCGCTTTAGGTAAATTGGATTGATTGGTAAATGATATCTCGGTACAGACATTTTCAGGGTCAAAGTAAAAAAATGATTTTCTTCTAGAAGCTGCTGGTGCTGGCGAAGGAAAATCAATGGCAGTAGTTGAGCATTCCGTCGATTTGGCTGCCCCTGCACGTGTTGTTGAATCAGGTAACTTACATAACGTTTTCCTTATCAGGGCAACGGTAGCAGTGAGCAGAGTAAAAAATACTGTTTTGCTTTAGTTGTTGTCCTCTCTGAACCAGTCGAGTCCCAGAAAACATCAACGCCAATAGGGATGAGCGATACAGATGAATGGGATCTCATGTATGAGTTGCAGGCATCAGTCTTCCAACCAAAGCCCACCATTTCAGATCAGGATCAGGCAAGTAAGCAGGTGACTAGTCCGGGGCAGAATGAGCCGATCAATTTAGTAGAAAGGCTGGAGGAGACGGCTGGAAATGAAGCCTTAGCTTTGGCGGGTTCGGGGAAGGATAAACCTATCAGTGCGGATTTAACTGGAGAAATGGTACCAGATGCGGTGACAGTTTCAGGGAAAGAAAAGAACGCTGTGGAAATTTCGGCGCCAATTGCAGAGTCACACTCTCCATCTCAGCATATTGAAGACCAAGTTAGTGTCACCACCAAGTCGTTTTCAGGGAAGCAGGATGGAACTAAAGCCCCAGCCCTGGAAGTTGACCAACTTGTTTCGGCGCCGTCTTTGAACCTGCCCGAGGCTCTTTCTTTATCAGTTTCGGGAACAGAAAAAGTCATATCCTCCACGGTGAATGAGAAAATACCCGAAGCTACCTTTTCAGGGACGAACGAAATGGTTTCAGAGAAGAAGAATTCCGAGAAGATTTGTGACGATGATGTGGAGTCAGACGCTCTTATAATCGATTCAGCAGCATCAACCATTGAAAGTGGCAGAGCAGAGCAAGCAAAGGAGACCATCCTAAAAAAGTCAGATTTACTGGCTCTCGAAAAGGAACTGGTTTTGAAGGCGAAGAAGCAGGCACCGAGCATTTCAATGCGTCCTCCAATAGCTCCAGCCCTGAAAACCAAAAAAACTTTCAAGATGTTGTACAGCAGTGCAGAAACCGCTATCGAGCCAGCCTTACCAACTAGCACTCCCAAAGACATGCAGCCAGTAGGAATGCCTCCATCCAAATCAGAGACTAGGCCACAAAACCAAGCAAATGTTAAGAGCATACAGTCACTGAAAACCTCGAAAAGCATGGATCAGGTTCCTTCCGCGGCAAAGGTAAAGCAAATTTGATGAGTATTTTCAGAGGATCTGTATAGACTTTGCATATATTTGGCAATGAATTTTGGTATGACTTTTGATAGACCCGCATACTCGAGATTACGGTTGCCACGCGACCAAGGAAGAAAATAGTCCCTGTCCCTGAAAACCGTGATTTGTCTCCACCCCCTGCCAACGTCAAGTGCAGACAGTCCCAGAAAACGTCTTCAGTTCCAATGGTAATTATGCAAGCAAATGATAGTTTCAGGGAAACCTAATGGTCCAATGTTTTGATAATGAGAGTTTTGTTTGTAATTGAATAGAAACGAAAACTGGAGGAAAGAATTTCGTCACAGCCAACAAAGAAAGTCAACCCAATCCCTGAAAATCATGAACTCATTTACACGTGTAATTTCTGCGACTTCTCAAGCACAAGGCAGTATCGCGTGGAAAGGCACCAAAATGATTGCGAGAACCGTCCCTACTAAATTTTCCTTGTAGTGTATTGTAGCTTGTACTACTTTGTAAATTTTTTATCAAGTATTGAGAATCAATTTCAGGGAATTAATGTGTACCCAGGTTTGTAATGAATTAAAGTTGTTAGTGTTAAGTAAATGCCGTTTTTTAAATTAAGCTACAAATTTGGATTAAGCGTATATACATTTTAGAAAAATAAAGCAATGTGTACTAATGCAGAACACTTTCAGAGCCAATAATACTGTGCACAACACATGATGTGACGAATTTGAATTAACATACATTTCAGGGTCTTTTCCATATTTTCTGGGATTCTCATCAAGCATTAATTTTCTGGGACCAATCTCGCAGTCACTTTCAGGATACCAAATAGACATCATATCATTACCAAGCGTTTAACAGGACTCTTCAATATTTTTCGGGGATTCTCATGGTTTCATATTCATGTCACATTAGATTTCAGGGACTCATTTTGAATTAATTTTACAAGACCATTCTCATATATTCTGTATCGGGTGACATCCATTTCATGCATCAGGTTTTCAGGGTACCGGTATGATGTTTTCTGGGTTGGTTAGGTTAGGTTAGGTTAGGTTAATTGCATTAGCCTCATTTATTGACATGAACGCCATCTATCCACCTCTGCACTACACTACTCTGTTCATAACAAAACCAGTAGATGGCGGCACATGGAAGGTTAGGTTAGGTTGCAAGATTTGATCTAGACATTGAGTAGAATAAGCGCGCGAGATTTGAAATTTTGCGGCAGGATAAGTAGGTATATAAACCTTGACACCACAAAAATTTGGCCATTTTGTCCTTAACCGCTGAAGAGAACGCTTCATCTCGTCGCTTCTAATATAACGATTGATTTAAATAAAAAATACTTTTCCCAGAAACGACTCTCAATCATGTCAAATTCAGGGCCTCCTGCGGAAGTGAGTGACTCAGAATCAGTCGTTCCTGCTCTAGTGTGTGAACCTCGCATAAGGGAAGCTTCTCTGGATCACGATTCCTCCATGAATTCTGATGATGAACATGATGGTTCATCCTCTAGCACAGGCGATGAAGACCAACCAGTTGATACAGACATTAAATATGATGGAATCGTTGTGCTGGGAGAAACTTGGAATATCGCAAGTATTGGTATGCTAAATCCTTCCATTGGTGCTATGTGATGCTTATGTTACATCCTTGACATACTTTTTTGGCTCCAAAATATATATCCCAGAAAACGTCTCTAAAAACCAGGTTTGTTTTCCAGATTGCGCCGTGACATTTAATTACCATCTTGAAGTCTTGTCCAAGAACAACAATTTCTACAAAGGTGTACTTGAGGCAACGTCAAAGCAACATCACTATGAAATTATCCTAACCGACGTCTCCAACTTTAATCTGTCGCTCCTTATTGTCTCCAACACTGATCAAACAGAAGCGGAGGAGCAGATTGTGTATAGCAGTTTGTGCATTCACCTAAGGAAGATATTCAGGGAGTGCCTAGAATCAAGAGATTGTGAAAGCAGTGATGCTTTCAGGGTCCGAGGAGACGGCGTCTTTACTTTCTGGGACTCTGATTGGAACGAGTTCGGGACGATTGTGCAGGAGAGGCTATCGAATTTGACGGAGGATGACAAGTTTGTGTTTCCCCAAGAATGCGAATTTTATTTTCTTCTAAAAAAATTTGGTAATATTTTTTGGCTCCCTAAATAAGTCATTATTATTTGACATGTTTTTCTATTTGATATTGGTATGATACACTTGAAAATTTTTTGATTTCAGGACAGAACAAATCCGTTGAACTACCCCTGGATCCCAACTTGTACTCCTTCATCAACCTTGCTTACGCTAGACGAGCCGTTGTGCATGTTGCTTATGACCAAGCACGCCAAGATTGTATTCTCTTGTTCAACGACACCCTGAAAGAACGGGTTACAGGTCCCTGCTCACAGCATTATAACGTGGGTCTGGTGCTAGGTTCGGGGAACTATACGTATGATCGGCTCCGTCGAAACCCCTACAACATCAGAGGTGTGCAACAGTACACAAGAATTTTTAATGAGATTCACCGCAATAAGAGCAAGTAAGTTTGGAAATGCATGAATAACATTTTCGGAGCCTATGCTAAGCGAAATGTTTTCAGGGATGCTCAATTTTTTCATCATATTTGAACAGGTTTTTTAACAAGTCAGACATTGGCAAGGCTCTTTTGGGCGCTTACACCACAAAACTTCACAACGTTAGACTGCCAAACTGGTCAGCATTTCTGAAAAATGTACTTTCTGGGCAAGTTAATGCCATGTACCTTGGAATACGGCATGTTCTTGAGAAAAAAAATACGTTTCCGGCCAGGACTGAATTTGTTTGGTCAAAGTGCGCGTATGATTATATTGATATGAGTGATGTTATCACGGCAGCGATTTCGGATGCGGAAGCCTACCGACTTGAAACGGGATGCGCAGAAATTACCCAGCTAACCATGTTTCGAACTTCAGAGTACGTTCCTCAGCTCGTCAAACTTCTCCGAATTTTGTTTAACACTATCGATGGCGTAAGGCTGAATGTCCGTGATGCCCTGAATTCAAAAACTCTTTGTGAGGATAGGCTGATTGGGGGCTGCTTACCCGTTCAAAAATTTGCGGATTGTATTGTAGCAGAGGCAGTAATTAAGCGAGTCCTCAGAGGCTCATTTCAGGGATTCTCAACTCGGCTAGAAGAACTGCTCATGCTTGGCTCCGAAATAGAAGATTTGAACTGGCCTTTTGATAAAAGCAAGATTTGGGAAGAGAATGGAATTTTACGTACAAACATTTCCATTGGTCAACTCGTTCGAGATTTTTCTGTGATTCTGGGAAAGTCAACGGAATACTTGTATATGCTAGAACTTCACCAGGCCTTTAAAAGATGGCATTCGGTCAACCATAATCAGTACCCTAATCTCGCTCGGAATCTTACGACCCAGCTTTTTCAGAGCTTTTCAACGACTATTATCAAAGGCTTACTCGCGATAGTGAACAAGGTTTCAGATTCAGATGATAATGCCTTGGCTACACTCTGGGAGTTTGGTGAAATCCGAGCAAGGCAAGCATTTCTTGTGTTTCCAACCTTTTTGCTCTTCTCGCATCTAGTTTCTGGGCTCCCTCAAACATACACTGCATTCGCACCAGTGTCCTTTTTCGCCACTTATCTTCGAAAAAAGATGACAGACAGACAGGATGGAGGTAGCAGATTAGGTTTGGCTATGGAAATGGACAAAATCATCAAGACTGCTGGATGTCCCTTGGTTATTCGCTTACCAAGAGCAAAAAACCAGCTAGTGTTTCTCCCATGCACCTTCCAAGTGCCAACAAATCGTCACCTTCAGATCTACACTGACTGTTTCAGGGCAAAGTTCAAACGAGAGAGAGGCAGCAGGGGAATTAATGTGAAGAATATGCTAACAAGGTTCTTGAATGCCTACGGGTTGATGATGTATGATGACCGCTTAAATGTGAATCTGGAAGATGTGTTTCAATGCATGAATTCCTGGTTGGACTCTGAAACAAACAATGCATCAACGCTTCGCAAACTGCCGTTTGAAATACGCCGGGCATTATTGCCTCGCCGAGATGACGGTTTTCTTCGCCCAGAAACCCCAGCACTGGTGCCAAATATTTCTGACTCTGAAAACAAGCCAATTAGACCCTTAACGCGCAGTCAAGCTCAGGCAATACAGCGAGAAAACCTTGGAAACCCATCGCTTTTAGCACTTCAAGATTCTGAAGATTTTCTAGAAGATATTTTGAACATAAGAAACTTGTATTCAGAGCACCAAGAAATTCCCGTTTCGGGGTCAGTCGACACAGCCAGCTCAGAAAATCGGGAAGAAGATGAAGATGAAAACTTTCCCAGCAGACCGACCAACAGGACCTTACGCTCTAAGCGTGCTATTTTGTCTGACTCTGAAAGTGAAAACGAAGAAGAAGCTGTTGATATGTCTAGGCCAACTGTTGGCTTCCCTAACCATGGAACCCCTCGCCCTATATTGCAAGCCGTGCGGCACTACGTACCACCACCCGAGTTGGCACAAACTGTCAACAATTGGTTGACCACAGGTGCAGGAGTCATCCCTGAAAACGGCCAGTCCAACCCTTATCGTTCTTTGTCGCCTTCGAGTGGAATTTCTGAATTGTCTGTATGTATAATCCATAATTTTCTCATGATACCTTACAGTCTTTAGTTTTTATAATCGATAAAATTCAATTTAATGTTTGTGATTGTCAGTCGATTCGAACCAACCGATCCAGCGTGTATGGTTCTGCGTGTTCGTTAGCCATTTCCCGGTCTTCATCTTCGTCTGGATCGTCATCGTCGTCTGCTTATTCTACAAGAACTCTAGTCTCTTTGCCAAGGAGTCAACAATCACCCCGGAGTGACATTGAACGTTTATCCTTACCCAGAAACCGGGATTCTCAGTTCAGAATTTCGCGTTCCCAATCATTATCCAGTGGCAACGATAGCATGATTTCAGAGCCGATGTACACACCCGGAAATGGGTCAGTGCTCTCGAGATTATCTGTTGGAATAATGCGATCAGAAGATAGCCCACCAGCTTCCCCTGAACGTGTTCATGACGCTCCGAGGATTCAAGTTTGCTCAAGTCGCCGAAACCGTGTATTGTCTCCATCTCCTTCAGTTTCATCGTCAGCTTCATCTAGCGCTGCTCCGTCTCGGTCAGGCTCTGAAATTGCAGTGGCTTCCGTTGTTGGGCGAGGAATCCCTCCGCGAATACGACGAGCATTTCGTCGTTCAGCGAATTTGACGGAGGATGATACACGGGAGATTTTCAGATTTATTGACCAGCATCATTGGCTAAATTACATGAAGGGAAAGACTGTATCTCGCGCTATTGCTGCAGCAAACGTAAGTCGAAATAAATTGTGTTAAACTTGCTGTCCAATGATGATTGTACATTTCCAATTATATCTATGTTTCTCACTAATTATCAGGTGGTTCAAGGAGTTACTGCAGAAGGAGTCTTACAGCACCTGAAGACAAAGCTGAGTCCGCGAAACAGGGATTCGTTGGAGAGAATACTCGGACGAGCAATGTTCCGAAGAGTTGAGCGAGCCCTGAATCACATCGCAAGAAACCGAAGGCAAAATTTTCTGGGCAGAGATGAAGTGTACAATAAGACTGGGATTAGGCTTGAGTAATACTCTGTGGTTTAGGTTCTCATGTATTTTATGATATTTATTGTGATGAATTAAATAAATTTGAAAAGTCTTTGACTCTGAAAATTGTTAATGTTAATTACATGTATTATTATTATTCAAAATTTTGTAAACTTGTTCAGAAAGACATTAAATGGACATTAACACGCTACTCAAAAAGCGTTTTCACGGATTATGCATGCACGTTTTCTGGGATTTTCCACATGTTGTTTTCAGGGTAGAAGTAAAATATTTTTTCTTGTGATGGCGTCAATTCGTGAAACGATTGATACTACTTGATGCTAGGTTAGGTTTTGGGGACATGATTAAGATTTTGAGTATAAATGCAATGATCTGGTATCAGAAATGGTAAATCTTTTAAGCTTTGAAAAGGATTTGTTACGTAGGGCAAATAAGTTTTCTGGGATCACCTTTCTCCCACTTTCAGGGAAATTGAATTGACCTTTCGTCTGTCGTGAACGTTAAGAATATTTTTAATGTTCGGTTATTTCTAAGTTAGTTTCAAATTAAAAATGAGGCTTTGATATTTGGAGTAGGGTAAAAAATGGAGTATTTCAGAGACATTAGTAGTGATATGACTGATTTCAGAGACAGAAAATCTTTAAGATAGATGCTATGCGGAAGTTGTTTTTGACAGTTTAGACGTTTGGAGCGTACAAGATGGAAAATTTATGCAAGTTTTTGCTTCAGGGAAATACAAGTGTACATTTTCTGGGATACGTGAAAAATTGTGATAGTCAACACGAGCGTTACAAAAACTTATCAAAATTTATTTCAACTCCAAATTCTCAACCGGCAAATTGCTCTACAATGGTACAAAATGGACTACATCTAATAAGAGTCAAACGATTTCAGGGAAGTAACAATAAAGTAAAAGTAAAAAGTAGGCTTAAATAAAGACGGTTTTCTGAGCTATAATATGATAAAACAAACAGAGCACTATCATATAACATTTCATTTCAGACGATAATTAAAGCAAATTTTCAGTGATCTTGATTTTTTGGGTCTTTGGCGCACGTGTTCTTGTGTGCTTCAATGACAGCCTGCCCATTAACAATTAAACCACAGTGAGCACACTGATAGCAACCTAACTTTTCAACATGATTGTAAAAATCTTGCCGCAGACCAAACATGAGCTTACAAACTATGCACTGGCGAGTTATTAAGCCTTCATGAACATTACGGTGATGGTCTCGGAGTGTGTCCTCGTCTGCATATACGCGATCACATCCCTCCACTGGACACTGAAATCGGACTGGGGGACCATTTCGATGAATACGTTCCATATGCCTTTGCAGATTGTAGTTTTTC
Organism: Lepidocyrtinus dapeste; assembly: GCA_036850885.1. Lineage (NCBI taxonomy): Eukaryota > Metazoa > Arthropoda > Collembola > Entomobryomorpha > Entomobryidae > Lepidocyrtinus > Lepidocyrtinus dapeste. Next base: position 3,537 of record JAANSQ010002361.1, on the reverse strand, counting down.
TGGAAGGTTTTATTGCAGCCCTCTACTTCACAGGGAATCTGAAAGTAATGTTTTCAGGGAAATGTTATTACATATTTACTTTCATCAAATCCATCAGGTTTTCTGGGACAGCACTCATATAAATTTTTGAAAGGGATTTCTTAAAGATTAGGAAACACTTACCGTTCCTTGGTTTACTCGGCGCTTTTTCTGGGCTAATTTGTTTTTGATTATTGGGGCATCACGAGGATTTAAGGGTTTGACTTTTTTCTTAATCACTTTGGCCCCAGGTGGAATGACTTTTGGGGGTTTGGTCGGCAGCTTGGGTTGTTTGCCCCCCTACAAAAATTTTATTTTAAAAAAACTATATATGGTATTCTGGGAACACGTATTTAGTTATACACTGCGTTTTGAAATTGATACACCAGCTTACCTTAGACGTCCTCACAGCAGCTGAAGTCACCCTTTTCCGCTTAGGCTTAACGGATTTTGAAGTTGACGGCTTAGGCTACAGGGAAAAACAGTAATGGACAAACAAGCTTATGTTGCGGTTTTCTGGGCTAGTGTGAAATCAGATACGCAAGGAGTTTTCATTATATATCTCAGGCTTACCTCTCCACCTTCGTCACTGCTCTCCGAGCTAGAAACAAAAATCCTCTTTCGGTTAGTCTGCGAGGTCTTGGATTTCCCTGGCTTGGGAATTTCAGGGACGTCATCATCATCTGAGGTTGTCGGTGGGCTCTCTTGGATCACCCTGCTACCTTTCTTAGGAGGTGCGAACGGAATCTCCGGGGGTGACCGCTTAGTTTTCTGGGATGACTTAGAAGCATGCAAGACTTTCACTTGTTTGGCAAGAACAGGCTGTTTAGGAGGCTCGTTTAGTTTCTTCTACAACAAAAAAACATAATTTCAGAAACAGAGCTTGCGGGAACATATATTTCCCCTTTTCAGGGACTGACCAAAGTTTGCTAGAAAAAATTTGTAAAGACTTACCAATGATGGAGGTGGCGCTTTCTGGGTCACTGCAGACTTTTTCTTTTTCAAGCCGGACTTGGAACTATCAGGGTTTATATCTTTGTTCCATTTTGGACTCTCTCTGAGGGTCGATGCACTCCTTGCTGGTTTAGCTAGCCTTTTCTGGGATTTTTTGACAATCGGTGTCTTAAAATCTGAGCTATCGGTGGAGTGATGACTTGCATTTTTCTACAACAGTGAACAAAAATGTTTTAGGAAAAAGTTTACCATGTACTTAAGGTATGTGATATTTATGCTTAAATGAGCTTACGGATTGAGCCTGAGATTGGCGCTTGGCCTTTGATTTCGTCTTTAGGACAAAATCCTTCAGTCGAATGAAAGGCGCTTTCTTTTTCGGGATCAGGGAACTTGTTCCCTTTAGCACATGATCCGATTTGTTCCCTGACTTTTTCTGAGCTCGGCTTATAGAAGAAGGTGCATCACAATCCGGTTCAGAGTCGGGCGACGGGGAACGCGCCATACCCTACAAAACGATTTCAGGGACAAGGTTTGGGGTTTTTTGATGAACGAAGAGATATTTTTCGGGGAACTCATTAAACAATGGAAGGTTAAATATATAGTAAAGGAAAATTACCGTTTTCCTTGGAGGCGGGTTGCTCGACCAAGATGTGACTGGTGTAGGAAGCTTCGTGTAAATCTGAAAAGGGACCTTTTCAGAGACTCCTGCACCAACACGTTGCTCATTAGGGACACGCGAGTTCTCATTCTGGTGATTACAAAAAAAGGTACATTTAAGTTAGGTTGTGTTAGGTTAGGCTAGATTTTTATAAATTTGGTTTTTCGGGGAAGCCTTGTTTTCAGGGACCAATATTATAAATAATAGCTTACAAGAGGTTGCCAATTTTCCAGAGGGTCAGTACCTTCTGCGGGGGTGGGTACACCAGCTTCTTTGCTGTCTTTAATCTGCAAAGTGAAACAATTTTTAGGAACAACTCATGCACAAAATATTTTCAGGGAATGAAATTTGAAAGTTGAACCTACCTTGTCCTCTTCGGTGTCATTCAGAGTGACAGTTTCTGGCTCGACCTGCAACTCGTCCCCGTCAACCTCATCATCAGTCGGGATTGTATCCGTATCATTAGCATCCTTTATGTTAAGAAAAGACAGGTTTTCAGAGAACTTTCTGGGATATCTTTAGTGATTAAGGTAAACTAGGAACTCACAAAAAGGTTTGACGATTCTGAATCTGAAATCACGGGCTCGGTATTTCTTTCACGTGTGACTGGTGCTTGGATGCGGGAAGTCTTTGGAATTACTTTCCATTTGCTCAGCAGTCTAAAAACATCATCTTCCTGCACATAAAATTGTGAGCAAGTAGATTAATATATGTTTTCAGAGGTCCCATTATCAAACCCAAGGAAAAATGCATAATCATATGTTTCACTTACTTCCAGGGATGTCACCTGGCCAAACAGCCTCCTGACTTCCCCTTTGTGCTCCAGCAAATTTCTTCCCATCCTGGTTACTAGCCTGCAGAAGGAGGCATGAAGGTCTGGTCGGTCAGCAAACACCTCTTGGAATTCCTGCAAATTAAAACAGAAAGTGGATAAGCTGGGGACATATGACACTGGGCTTTCAGGGAAAAACAGATGTTTTCTGGGAGTTTAGGTTTCAGGGAGGCTTACCATAATAAGAGACTGCATGTTGTCTAGAATTAGTTTTGCTTCCCGCTCGGGGACATCCATTTTCAATGAGGAAACAAAAATCTCGGGAGATGTTCACCGATCAAGAGTCGCGGAGCAAATGACCAGAAACCGTGAGCTGCAGTCCCTTTTATACCCTCTGACTTGGCCTCTTAAACACAGCGCCTTCAGACCTTCAACGATTATTCAAATTAGTCAAACTTTTCCATATTCATAAATAGCACGGACGAAGGAAATACACACCATGTGTATACCGCATAGTTTGTCTCAGAGAAACGTTTCAAGCTTGGACTGGGTTGATCATGTTCTATTCCGTTCTGCCTATAATACCTACCCATAAATACAAATGCATGTAAAATATGCATTCAATGAAAGGATGTTGTATCTAAAGAACTTGTGGGCTTTCTGGGAACTGAAAAAGTTATATTCTGGGAACGTGGTAATTTTTTTAGTTTTTCTATGAAAGTTCTTAAACCTGTCCGAGACCGCTTTTTGAAAAAATAAAACACTTTCTGGATCAAAGCCTATAAATTTTTTCCTATTTGCTAACGTTCGCACCGCTGGAGAGATACATATCATTCATCCAACCTTGGCTAAAGTCGTTCCCCATTGCAAAGACGTCATAGCGCTGAATAGGAACCATGCCACAGTCGCTCGTCAATGCGTAGGTATGACCCGCACTAGATGCTACCGAACTCTGAAAAATACAGAGAATTACAGTAAGGCTAAAAATTTTTGCTCCGACCCTAGGAATCGAACTCGCATCCCACAGGTTACAGGTGCAACCCATGCCGACTGCGTCACGAATCCAGTTTAGCAAATAGGCGTGCAATAACTTATACTAATGGAACATGGTGTAGAGCTATTTTCAGGGAAGGTT
>JAANSQ010002360.1:0-12162 GCA_036850885.1 Lepidocyrtinus dapeste | reverse complement strand
GGGTTTTAAAAGACAGTATTTAATAATTGATCCTTTGTCTAATTGTTGGACGGTCACCTTTTACAGTTATGAAAATTGCATCAAGTTCTCAGAATACCCATCTGCCGTGTATTTATTTAGCAGTCCAGCGTTGATTCCAACAGCAGTTAGAGCCATTTACTTTCATTTCACCATAAAAATGAACTAAATGTATTCTTAAAAACCAAAAACATTATAAAGCCATGGCCAAACAAGCGACTACGCATTTCCCTAGTAGAAATTTATTTTTCTTTAATTCATGTTTTTCCTGGGAACCTTATTATTACCTTGCTGCATGAAAACGGGAAAAACTAACTTATAAATTCAGACATTTTTTTGTTTGTTGCATGTCAACCTTGACTTGGCATCATCATGGGAAGGCATAACTCACATGATGATAATATTATGATTATGATAAAAGAGCAATGCGGCTAAGGTATGGCTAAAGTAAATGGATTCATTGAAAAACACAATAAGAGGGAATGCATGTATCCGTGGTGTGCTGCGATACAAAATATTCTTCTCTCTTCTTCGGGTAAGGCTTGCGCGGGTCTAGTCTATTTGGGAGAGGAAAAATAATACAAATAATCCACGATGATGAGTAGAGCTAAGGCTGAGTTGTGAAGAAATTTCATATCTTTTGAGTCATGCTTGGGTATTTAAAAGCAAAAAAATAAGAAAAGTTTTTTTCTGATAGAGTCTCAGAGTAATAAGCTTCAGAGGAAACCTAGTTTTTCACAATAGTGAGACGTGAAGGATGTCTATTCAATACAATTCTCTTCGATTGAATGACGAAAACAACTCTTGTCTAGATAATATGGAATAGCTTCATGGTATTATATATTTTTTTTAGAAATAAGAGTTTTCAAAGGTTTGATAAGGATATGAGGAAGACTCTTTAGTCAAAACTAGGGAAAAAGGATATCACATAAAAACTCGGTCTGTCTTTTAGTGACGATAATGGCATTTTCGCTGCAAAGAAATCATCACCATCTTCGTGTCTTATGGATGGCGAGTAAGAGTATAACGTCTCTTGTAATCACTCTGGTAATATGCTTCGGCAAAAAAATACATTTTAGGTAGGAGGAACAAGCATAGTGTGAGGAGCTGCTATTTCGCTGTGGCCACGTGAGCCTCTCAATGTGAGACTCTGAGGAAAAAAACTAATAAATGATGATGATATGATGGAAGCGATAATATAATTTCTTCTTGAATTCTGCTTCTGCATCCATACACTTGAGGATAAAGATAAAAAAAAATATCTCTTTTTTCTTACTTGTTCTTGCTCACTTCTCAGGGTCAATGAGTAAATGATGAGGAGAAATATAGAACGATGATGATGATCAATGCGAGAAGATTTGCTGATTACAATTGCAGTACACGCTTATACGCTTGCTGAGTACGCTGTGGCCGTCACACTGACAGAGTCATGGCAGTTATATCTAGTTAACCTGCTTGCATAATAATAAGCAATCATGGTGGGGAGAAATAATGATGAGAAATATGGCATAATAATAATGTAAAGAAGAAAAGAATAAGACCTTTTGTCTTTGCAAAACACTCAAGTTGCCTGATGCGGTGATGATGATCGTGTTTTTCTGGTGGTTTAGCTCAGCTTTGGTTCAGGAGGAGGAAAGAAAAGAACATAATGATAATGAGAGCGCAGATGATTGACTTGATCTGCAAGAGCTTGATAAATGAATGGAATTGTTAGATGAAAAAATTGACTAGCTTGCATTGATGGAATGAATATGATTATAAAAAATGGAATTGGAAGAGGAAGATTATGATTGGGAATAAGAAGTGGAGTAAATGAGAAAGGAAATTAAACAAAACTGGACGAGAAATGAAGAAATACAATGAAGACTTTAATAATGCAACAATAAGATTATCTTCTAGTCAAATATAAGGTAATGTACATGCTTCTGACGTGGCACAGATTTCAATTTCAAATAGGTGTCTTAAACGATCATAAAAAATGCCGAACGAAATAGAGTTTGATGATGATGACACTCTGTATAGTCTGTATTATACCTTCAGTCATAATGGGTTCCTCTTTCAGAGACGAAGAAAGTCTTTTAAAAACAATTTTGCATGTATGTATCTCGCATCTCTTGCGAAACTACTACAGCAAAAAGTTGAACCTGAGCAAATAGTGAAGGAGATAACACGAAACTCTTCATACATCTTCATATCGTTCTTTTTTGTGGTTTTTTCATCGTCCTTTTTTATTATCTTTTCAATCTCAAAATGTGTTTCTTTCCCAAATTGCTGCATAAGGTTTGTCCTCAAACCAAAGACTGTTTTCTTCAAGATGCATGCAATTATTAAATTTCTGCAACATTATATGACACTTTCAACAACGTTTTGTGCATTAAGATATGAATACATAACGGTAATATGTTATAATTTGCATCTACCATTGTAAGATAAATTGGTTCATGCTTTTATGCATTTATTTAATGAAACTTATAAGAAGAGGAACTAAATCTCCAGCAGAAGCTTGACGGATGTGACTAAAGATACGCTGTCAACAATTGATATCCTTTTATGTCTTGTCTTGTAATATCTTTCGTCAACATGGTAAAATTATGATATTGTTTTTACTTATGGTCATGAGGGCAGCATAATATTATTGGTGACAGAGGTAATGGTAAGGTTAGGTCAATATTCTGAAGCTATGAGCAGTTTTTGATCTCAATAATTGTCGAGAACAGTGACATTGTCATGTCGCACGTTTTATACTGATGAAATAGGCTGCATTCGATTTTTGTTGCGTTGAGAAATAATCAGATTCAATGTGTGTAAAAATCAAAGTGAAATGAAAGTTTTCAAGTATGATTTTGTTATAATCTTGGGATGTTTTAACTACTGAAAGACGAGGATTCCTTTACCTTCTAAGAATATTTTACTTCTTTTCAACCTCTTCTTATCACTTCATAAAGTTCTACGAAAAAATCCCAAAACGTCATTATCTTCAGTTGGCCATCATCATCAGGAAGAAATGACGACAGCCTTGTCTCCTCTCCCAAAAAATATGAAGTGGTTGTCGGATTGTAGTGTATGGCTTAAGCAGAAACATTGTATCTTTATGTAGTCCTACAATATCTGTCGAGTTTCCTCTACACTTTAGGCTTACTTACCCAGACCATGTGAGAAATGCTGAGAAGGTAATAAAAACATTTTCTTCAAGACAAAAAGAGCAAAAGAAGAATAACTCTTGGAAAGAAACAATATTTGATATGAGACAAGAAGTAAGAGCTGAAGCCGATAGATTATTGAGTATATCATAAATAACTATATTCTTAAGTTTAAAAAAAGTAGTATCTTTTCCTTTACACCAAGTCTAGTCGACTTTAAACTTTTTTTGCCTTACCAATATAACGACCATGATGTTTTTCTTGTATATGTTTCTCACATTGTTTGACAAAAGCTAGAAAACCATATCGCATAAGATGGTTCGACGGTTGGGATGAAGAAGAGTAAAAAACGTCATGGCCTTGCTTTTCATAGACTCATAAAAAATACAAAGTAGCAGAGTAAGCAAAAGTCTCATCAGCTTCAAAAGCAGAATTAAAAACCTGGCTTTTTTTTACTTAGGTCATTTTTGCTTCTTTTTGTCGTAAAATTAAAGTCATGCTTTTCTGCTCTCCTGTGTGGTGTGTAGCGCGAGCTTGTGCAATAAATATCAGGTCTTTTGGTAAGAAAAGGTGAGTGAGGATTGAAAATGAAGTGGTTGTCGAGTATGTGTGGCAGCAGGTCTTCTTGTTCTGATCATGTTGATGATAATGATAATTACTGTGCCGGTCAGTCCAAGACCAAACGTTGCTGGTTTATTCCTTACCCTCTCAAATAGGAAAGTGTTGCTTTGCAGCCACAAAAGGTACTTACAGACCCAGTTTTTATTCAAGAGGATTTTGTAGCGGTCCAAGTTAACTGAATAACATATAGTTTTGTAATTGAAAACTCCATGGCTTACGCTGATTGTGCAATTAATTTGGATATCATATCTTTTACTAGTAACTTTTAATGGGGTGTAAATCACTTCCTTTCTCCAGACTGAAGATGCCTTCTGCTTGAAAAGTCAAATTAAATCATAAAGCAGGAAATATAGAAAATTTATCGAGGATTACCGACTTCCTTTGATTTTTTAAATAAATATAAAATATTTCGTGCTTTATTTCGATTGAGACTTTTACTTTTTTGAAATGCTCGACCACCTGGATGGATTCTAAATTTTTCCCATTGTTTTGACTGCTTGTATTAGGTGCAATACGCATCTCTACGGCATTCTCTGGCTAACCATATTAACCTGATAAATGACATCCTTTTTATTCCATTGTTATGCCCTGCCACAATCCCTTACTTGTACTCAAAGGATTCTTTTTCAGGACTTCCATTTACTTTATTTCATTTTTTCCATTTGGAATAGCGATACAACGTTAAGTCTGAAAGTTTTGCCCAACATAAAAATTTAAGGAAAGTAAAAAGTGTAAAGCATTCCCATCTTTTCTTTTGCTGAGTCACCACTACCACGACCGACGCCACTCACTACGTAAAACCGTCTTATAGCACACTTATATATTTTCCCTCTTCGTCTGCTTCATTCGCATCACTTTTCATTTCCCTGGGCCTTTTTCTTCCTCCTTTCTCTCATTTTATATGAATGTGTTTTTTTTCGACCCACGCCATTCCACTCTTTGCTTTAGGTCTCCCACTAGTTTCCTTAAAAATACTTAAAAATATCACCGTCATCAGCATCCTCGACACCAATACTCTTTTTACTCTTCAGGCTTCTTTCATGAGAAGTAAAAAGAGGAACTAGGGAAAAAATCCAACAAAACAACAACCGACGGACCCAAGTTAGTAACTCTAGAACAACATGAAGACCAAGTCATGCTAAGAAAGAAAGAATAAAAAATACGACAATGATGCATTATTCAGGGATTTTCGCTGGTGAGCTTCCTACATAACCTACACTCCAACTACACCAGTTTCCCTCCAACTCTTTTTCCATCAGGAAAAAAAACTTTGCTCTTCTCTTATTTTACTTCATCATCATCAACATCATGCCTTTTCCCAAAAATTCTTTTCACATTCATCCATTTATCCTAGAAAAAGCTGGAATACACGTTCTTGGATGATTCTTCCTCCATTTTTTCAAAACTAGAGAAGAGCTGGATAAGACTCCCTCGCTCGCAAGCAGGCCACGTGTGCTTACCCCAACTTTATACGGAATATATATGCTTACTTGGTTCAGCATCTATATATCAAAATAATTTTCCCTTCTTTTCTCTTTTTTCCTATTTTATTCCAGAGAGATAAACGAAAAAAAGAAGTGAAAAGAAGTAGCACACATCAAGAGAAAAAACCAGGAAGGATGTCAGACATGAAGCAATGGCAGCAGCAGCAGCGAAGGCTAAAGGGAAAAAATATATTAGGATGAAAATAGAAGACCATCGCGCTCAGTAAAACGCAAAAAAGCTTTCTGGTGAATTGGATAAAAAAATAGGGGAAACTATATGAGCTTCCCAGAAAATGTGGAGGAAGGGTTTTTTTCCACAACGAATTTTCTAGAAAGAAGGACAATCCGTGTGTAATGCACATTCTTTCGTCCAAAGCGAGCCAAAAAAAAGCTCCCAGCAAAATAACCGTAAAAAACTGCTTCACTCTTATTCCTCCGGTTTTCAGTAGGGAACTATACGAAATAATATGATCCCCAATTTCACTACAACGTAAAAGGAAAGCATGACAAATAAAAATGCACTCGGAACATTTCACGATCTGCCTACCTCAGCTCTAGTGTTTTCCCACCCGAGAGAGAATCTCTATTTTCCTCACCATATTTATTTATGAGGAAACGGAACAAAGGAAGAAAGGGAGTGGATGGTCACGGGACACGATATCATACCAAGATGATGATTTTATGAAAAAGGTACATAAACACAAGACATGAATATGAGTGAGGCTTCCTCTACTATCGTAAATGGAAGGAGTGAAACTCGAAAATACGCTTCATCCTCATTTACTTGGTATGATTTGATGTATGTAAAATGTGAAGGGAAAGTAGACAAGAGATATAACTCTGAAAGCAAAAAAAAAATGAATGGACAGGCGAAATGAGGGACATGTAGTAAAAACTTGGCTCGTTGCTTAGTAACCACAAATCCATCCAGTTCCAAAGATCTGAAGGTGGTTTTCATTGGGGGTTTCTTGTGATCATTCGTTTTATGGGATTTTCTTTCTAGTTGTTACTACATGTCCTTAATGGAAGGCAACGTAATAGGAAACCAGTCTCTTTGTGTGGTGATGATGTCTTTTCTTCCTTCATGTCATTCCTCCTTCCCTCTCAAAATATATCAAAGAAATACGTGTGGAGACATCCGTCATCCGCCCAATAATGACGGCACATAAACAAGGAGAAGCAAACGTATGTAGTGGACACAGGTTGACACACAAGAAAGAACTGTAGGTGGATATGATGTCAAAGTAAAAATGAGTAGGCATGTTTTAATAATTTAGGGGAAATCAGCGAAAGGATAGGAGTCCTACAACTTGAAATGGTCGTAGTCATTAAAACAAAGAACAAAAAATGATGTNAAACAAAGAACAAAAAATGATGTCTTTACTCCTTCCCTTTTCTTAATTATTTGTCATCCAGATTCTCTTGCTTATTTCGTTTTTAAGTTTATACGGAAGGCCAAGTAATGAAGCTTGTTTATATAATGGTAACAAAAGAAGATGATCACCCTGGAAAGCTTGGAATGATTTTCAAGACAACAAGACAAGGACAAACCCTGAGGGGAAAATATAAATGGAATGAATAAAAAGTAGGTGAAATTATTTCACGTTGGAAGGTACTTTTGGCTTAGTTCACCCACAAACGTGTTATTTTTAATATACGTGGTTATTAATTAAGATGGCCAATGTTTATTATTACCTGATTTCAGAATCAGAAGAATACGGAAGGACAGAGCATATTTTGGAACAAAATTGATCTTTATCTACATCCTCGCTTCCACGTAATCGTACTTACTCCACTCCCAACTTTATTTTCAACTGACAACACTATTATATCTATATGGGAACATGTACTAGCATAATCTACGTGGTGTAATATAAATAATAAAAATGATTTTTTTGCACAAAAAATATTACTCTTATTTCGTATTTCACTCCATTGCATTATTTTTCTCCATTCATGCAATCATGCATGCATATTGTATTTTTTGCTGATGCATCATTCTCCATCTCCATGTATTCAACTCTACACTGTTTTATCTATCTTCCTCTTTAATATTCCATTTCCTTGCGTCATTCCAGTCAGAGAAGATCATCTTGCAAAGCAGAGATGAAGGAGAGTGAGCAATGTCTATTCTGCTGTTGGACTTAAAACGAGGCAAAAACAACGAGAAGAAAATCAGAAAAAGGTTACGTTTGTTATTTCTTGCAATTTTCTTGTTTTTTCTAAAATGAAGTGAGTCGAAGTTTCTTCGAAAAAAATAATAATATCCGCCTTCTTCCTAATGCTTTCTAAGTGAGGATATTGCTCAGATGATGATGATGATACCCCATCCATGACTCTGTCTCTATCTAGGGTAGCTTTAGGTATAGTGAAAATCAGAAAAGGGTTACGTTTGTTATTTCTTGCAATTTTCCTGTTTTTTTCTAAAATGAAGTGAGTCGAAGTTTCTTCGAAAAAAATAATAATATCCGACTTCTTCCTAATGCTTTCTATGTGAGGACATTGCTCAGATGATGATGATGATACCCCGTCCATGACTCTGTCTCTATCTAGGGTAGCTTTAGGTATAGATATAACATACACAACAACATCGAGAAAGTAAAATAGCAAAAAAGTATTATTATTACTACTGCCGCCGCCATCAAGACAATTTCCCGGACTTGGTGTTTGCACCACTAGTAATAAAAACGGCTTTTGTAGATGCGAGAGCTTTAACCAAGGAAAATAGCTATATAGGGAGATTGCTTCCAGTAAAACCCTGAAAAATAAGTAGGAGGAGGAGGTGGAGGGAAAAATCGACATAAAAACTTTTCCATGTTACTTTGGCAGAGTTTTTTTTTCTTGAAGGAGGAAGAGTGAAAACAAGAGAGAAAGAAACCTAGATACTTACAATTTTTTCTTGCTCTTCTCCGGGCTTTCTCCTGAAAGATGATAATGGTGGAAGTAGCACATCCCATACTTATTTTTTCTTTCTCCTTTCTTGTCGAGTCGTCCTTCGACTTTTTTCATGCTTTTTGGCTTAGCTACAGTATATAAATAGTTGAAGGAATGGATGAATGTATTTTTCTGAAGAAAATGGAAAGAAAGTGCTCCCCACTCTTTCACATCAGTCCACGCTCTCGACTAGAGGTTCTTGGAAGGAAGACGGTATAATAAACGATATGAAGAGGAAGACATGTACACAGAAAAATAAAATAGACAAGAGGAGAAAAAAAGTTAGATAAAGTTAAAAAAAACTGGTTCAGAGAGAAAAAGTAGTCCGTTGCTGAGAATAAAAAAGAAGCAGAACGAGAAAGGAATAAAAGCAAAATAGTGACGAAAAATAGTCTTTGCTGACTCTGCTGCAAAAGCCTCGAGATGGGAAACCACATTGAAGAAAGTGTAAGTGGGAAAGTTTTTTCCTTTAGGAAAAGTCCTCATAATATGCAAGCACATAGATATTTGGCTCTCTTCTTCAACGAGCTTGTACATATTGCATGAGAGAAAGTGAAAAAGAAAGAAAAAATGAAAGAGAACAAAAGCGAAAAGGGAACGTATAAAATGGACAGACAGAAAAAATGCTTTTTACAAAGCTTATATCTTGTTCTCTTGTCTATCCAAGAAGATTGGATACGCTCTTGGAAGAATATGGGAACCCATACACCATATAATATTATGGACGTGGAGGGAGAACATAAAAAAGTCTGGAGAGAAAATAAGAGGAGGACGACATCGACAATGACGACATGACGTGTACTACTTTGAAGATGGAGATGAGGAAAAAGATTTTTCTATTTTCTAGGAGGAAAACACGACGGAGGCATGTATAAAAGCTATGAAAAAATCCTAGAAAAAAAGGCTTTTCCAGACGCTTCATTTTCCCAGCAACCAAAGTGCTTTTTTGAAAACCAGCTAAGCTTAAGGCTAAAAATATGCTGTGGAAGGACATATGAAAATAATGGAAGTTAGGGAACACCGAAAATGGAAAAACTCAACCGTGTATTTATATTTTCTTCATCATCTTCAGCTTGTGAAATATAAAAAGCGAGTATCTTTGGATCATGCACGTAGAATAAAGGGAAAGTAGAAATGAAATGGGCAAGGGAATGAAGGTGAATTTGAAGAAACTAAAGTGGAGAAAAATAATGAAAAACGCAGGGGTTATATGAACAAATTTAAAGTTTAGAATGCAAAACATGTTGAATATGAAAAACGAATCAGGACATTCCAACTACATTCTATCTGGTTGCTCTCTGATGCAAAGGCAGAAAGATTTTCTTGCGAAATATGAAATGATATGAAACTCGGAATAAAATAAGAAAGAAATGATGAGGAGACAGCAAAACCTAGACATCAAGCTCCAGGATCTTTGTGCTTTGGACCAAGCGACGAGTTTGTTCTATTCACGGTGGCACGATATCGATGGTAATGAACGAACGAAAAGAAAACTTCCGAGAAAAGTGACTTTGAACACATCTCAAATCTATTTTTATACATAAGGCGAATTTCGAATTTCAAGTACGTATGCAAATACATAGTTTAAAACACTTTTAAAAGATTGGGAGGATTTGCAAATTCAGAGAATATCTGTAATATGTAAAAAGCAGGATAGATGGCTTGTCTGCAAATCATTTTACAGTTGTGTTATGACAAGTATGCTGAGTGAATGAACGCCAAGAGTGAAAGTGGCGATGATGATGTACCCAGTAACCTTAATAAGATCTAATGACGAAAATCGCATTAAGTACTCAAATCGCATCCTCCTACATATTTTGTTTGTCTTTTCTTCCTGTGTAAAGTTCATTAGAATAGAGTAGGTAGCTTTAGCATTAGGTTTAGGTTTATAAAAACATATACCTTTCACACGTGAAACTTTTAAAAAGATTGCATGAAGGTAAAAGAAAAATGATATCGAAAGCATAGAATCAAAATAATAAAAGTTATACAATTGGCAACCAATTCAAATCTTGGAGAAAAAGCTGACATCCATGACAACCATGGCAGGGTCTGGCTCATGGAATAATTTTGTTATTCTTGCATACCTATAAATTTTATGCGTGATAGACTGCTTTGCTTATGTCTATTGAATCTTACTTGGCTCATGACTGTATTTTCCCAGTAGGATTTTTATGGCTTTTTAATAACAATAATGGTGCAACGATGACCGGCTAAAATTTCCATTTCATGATTACGAGCTAGCTCAAAAACAACAAATACATAATTAAGGTTACGCAATAAAACTCCGTGTATTCTGCAAAGGTAATTTATAGATGTATAATTCCACCTGTCAGCAAAAAAAGGCAATTTAGCGCGAACACAAGTCACGTGTCTTTATTACATTGCAAAGTACCGAGAGGCCATCCAGTCTTTATAATGTGGTTGGTCGGGTCGGGTATTGTTTTAAAACTTCGTGTTAAACAAGCAATAATAACTTTTCATGACAGCTCATAAAAATACTAATGGGGAAGACCTTGAAAGGGCGTCCGCTGTTTGAAAAACTCATTCATTCAAAATCATATGGCTTCAGTCCTTCTTTTTCTTCTTGATTTTTGTAACTAGTGTTTTGCCGTTTGAGGTTTTTATGGATGGATGATATCAGGCTTCTATCGTAAAACATGACGATGATGATAAGCGTAAAGTATTGATTTTTTCTAGATTCATTCATCCATCTGTCTGTGCATAAGATTATATACCCTTTTACTCGTATTTACTCAAGGAAACTCTTTACATATTTCACTGTTCTTTAAGCATAAGCTGCATTAATAGCTTCTTTACTTCAGCTAGACTCTTTCAGATTGTTAGGGAATAGACGTATTCAACAGGTTATAATGTTTTTATGACTTTCCAAGCGAAACTGCTCTGCAAAGCAGCTTATATTATTCAACAGGATAAAATAGATAAATATTATAGTTTTCTGTTACGTTTATATTATAGAGATGTAAAACTGATGTAAATGTATAGAGATGTGGAACATATGAAAGCAGTCATGAGTAAGCAATTAACTTGTCAGAAAAGGTCGTTTTTGCGTAATTCATGATGTGATGCGGAGCACAAAAAAGCGCCACTAAATAGTGAGATGATTCACGATATGAATCATTTGGTCTCTCTTGAGTTCGTATCGTATGTGTGATATACGAACTTACAGAGGAAGAGGTTAGTAAATGAAAACGTGTAGCAAAAACAAAACGTAACGAAAAAACGAAGATGGTTTGAATTTCTAAACAAAATAAGTTAATGAGGAATTGCGCCTCGCGTAACTCTAAGTAGAAACAGCAATTATTTAGGTGCTCTGTAAATAATCTGCTGGATAATATTTTTACAAACTTAATTATTATTTGGGGCATGTTGACACACAAAAAAGAAGTTTAACTATCTTGTAAAACCAAAACGTTTCCTTTGCTCGCAGTTTTTTAGTTTTTGTTAAAAATAGATCACGTTCACTTTGCAGAAAATTGTTTCAGTAAAGCTTATCCACACTGGTGGATCAAATCCATACCATTATATTCCGGATGAGTATCATGTTTGTTTGTGGTTAGTAGTGACATGACACAAAACGCTCTCATTAAAACAGTATATGGAACTGTTATACAAATATTTCTGTCGTGTAGATAAATATATTCATGCACATTTTTTGTCTGTGTACTCTAAATGCCAAAATATTAGCAAAACGGGAATGTAAATATGAATATTTGCATTACGATATTAAATATGCTGCTTGAGGATGCTGATGCTAAGAGGGAAATTTTCATTTCAATCTAGTCGTAAGCAATTCTGCACTGACTTGCATTGACTGCCATCTTCAGAAGAACTGATGTCATTCGACCTTGAAAAAAGCCAATGGCAGGGAGATGCCTACCCGTAAGTTTGTGCATAGCTTGACAAGACAGACAACGTTTATTAGAGAGGTTTAGTCCACACAA
>JAANSQ010002359.1:0-12164 GCA_036850885.1 Lepidocyrtinus dapeste | reverse complement strand
GTACTTAATCATGGAGACTTTACCACATCTGGTGGTGCTACAAACAAGTGAATTGTGGTTTTGAGAATATCATCGACTCATTTTTAGCCAACCAATATTAGTACTGGAGATGAGCTTTTTTATAAAGGTGTAAGTTCTGTTTCAAAATATGTTTTCAGTATAAAATCATATAATGAAATAAGTAGTATGCTTTATCTGTGTAGTTCATTCTCGATTGTTAGAGGATTATTTGTGCTTTTAGGTACGTAATCTGCATTTTTCATTTATCTACATATGTAATTTAATTTAGTTCGTTGCTCGTTTATGCTATAATATTTTTTAACCCTACACAAAATACTAATTTTTCCTTCGGATTTACTTTATTCATCAAGTTTTTTAACACTGTTTTTTGCTTAAAATCTCCATGAATCTAAACTTACATCTGCATTGGGGGGCATATCTAACTTACAATAACCGCACTTACAATAACTTACAATTCTTCAACAGCACTCAACTCAAAAACAGATGATTCAGTAAAAATAATCGATTATTTGAACTTTTATCCGCTCTCGATTAGCTAAAAAAATTTTTAGATAAAAAATCCCTTTTTTAAACTTTGCCGCCAAAAGCGATAAAATCTTCATCGATTTTTAGCTAAAGTTGATAAAAAACTGCCCGCGTGAGTTTCCCTAATATTATGCGGGTTATAATATTAAATAAAAAACATGCATGTATACTGGAAAGTAGAAACCGAAAAATGTGCGTATTTTTGAAGCTATGACAAAATTCTGAAACTTTCCTTTCAAACAATTTGTGCGGTTTAATATGCTTCAGATCAGATTGGAAGCATGGTAAGATGCAAGACACAATGTAAACTCAAAATCTAAGAGAAATATACGTGTTAATTCTAGTCTAGAGCATTTAAATCCTTAATTTTATTGAACATTAAAGCAATAAAAAATTAAGTACGTTTGAGCTTGCGTTATTATGTAAACCTTTGTTAATATGAAGTTTTTTAAAAATACCCTGTGGATCGAGACTGGCAAGTACAACCTTTGACCGCTTATACAGCGTTGACTCTAATTACTTCTAAGGATTTATCGTCCAACCCTCAGAAATTGATGAAACGTAACCTGTAAAAAATTTGTAGCCAGAAAAAAAGTAGAAAAGATTAACCTTTATGAGTTATAACCGAGTTTTTAACATTCTGACAAGCAAATATATACATGTAGGTGTTATTGTCGGTTTCCAGCATTTTGAAATTGAAATATTACCCTTTAAAAACCGCACCATATGGAGGACATAATGATTGTATACCAAAAAAACACCTCCTCTGCGGTTTCATACCCGCAACGTTCCTACAATGCTTTAGCACATTACTAGACATTTAAATGTTGCAATTTACAAACTTTTTAAGGTTTAAAATAAACGCCAAAACTTCTGATGACGATGTTATTTCACGTTCCTTATTATTTCTTAAACAAACAATTAATATCGCTACACTTACTAGCAGGAAAACTGTTACGAGAAAACAGGTAGGAGTCACGCGCTCACTTGAGTATATTCATTCATTATCTTATTTTCTCAAGGTGAAATGTGTGTTAAATGCTTGCTTGTCATTTTCCAGTTTGTGATGCATTTTTATCGATAGTTACGCTGTAGTAGTCTGAGCATTAAAAGGCCACCTAGAAAGCTTTCTATACCTATAGTAATGCAAAAGAGTTGACTCAGCATAAAAAAGTACTCATCTTAATGAGTAATCATGCATGCATCTTACATAAGTATATCATCCTAACCCTAAATTCTATAACTCCTCAATGTCTATACCTACCTTATCCTCTAGAAATAAGTACATTAAATTTTATACTATACCATAACAACAGTTTTATGCATATGCTATTAGAAACCTATATCTTCTAGCGAGTTTATAATAGGTTAAATACATAGAAAGATTCAAGAGTCGCGAATTAATAACTCCCGGCTTTGAAAACTGAATCCAGTGATCTGAAGTTAATCTTCTCTTAAGAATATAAGACCATTCCATTCTGTCTCCTAAGACGAAAGCAAAATTACGACCCACAAAGTCAAAGCTCAGCAACAATAAATTTTATACGCACTGTGACTCACGATGGAACCAATTTTCAAGGATTGAATTTTAAACTTCAGCCAAACTTACATCAAAGCACATAATTTAGTTCAGCTTCGTGGTAAAAGACTTAAGATTGAAACTTGTACCGGTATTGACAACCATTTAAAGAACTGGTCAATTTTTAAACTTTAGCGTTGCATGTACGTATGCATGTATTTATTTATTTATAGAGATATAAATGTCACTTCTTATTTTGCCTGATTATACATAAAACATTTCAGATTTTAAAGTAGAGATTCTATTCATCAGAGATAGATAGGCAAACACCGATTTATCTTCGTCAAAGGTGCGAAAACTTGAGAAGGAACTTTCTTGATTTATGTAGGTCTTCAACTTACCTATGCAAGTGTCGTCAGAATTTGAATTGATTATATGGTGTATAATTTATATATGTATGTATGTTACATCATGATTATTCTCAATTTATATTATGTACTCCGCTAGAAAATAGTTTTCAAGCCATGTCGTAATCATACTATTATACTGCCTAGTTAATACTTGTGTACGTAGATGTTTATGCTATTATAAATCAGAAGCATCCAAGAAATTTCTGTGTTTGCAGAGGCTAGGAAAAGGATTCCAATGCCTGGGTCGTTCAAACCAAGGGTTTTCAAGCAATGGGAAGACCAAGAAGAAGCACATGCAGGAATGCATATTGTAGCTTTCATTTCTTTTCTTAATTCCGAAAATCGCTGCGGAGGAATAATAATCACTTCCAATGGGTAAAAACTTGATCCGTCCATTCACATTTAAAAAATAAGACATTGCAGTCACACTCATCGGATTTTACCGTTCACTTTTGTAAAAGAATCACGTATTTAATTCAGTTCTTTTTCCACCACAATGAGCCCATTTCCCCTTTATATAAATAGTATCAGTTTTAGGCCTGGTGGTAGTGATGATAACAAAGTTGTACTTAGATTCTGTACGTTTTATAGGAGCATATTATTATCATTCTTATCCTTTAGGACTAAGAGATTGCATAGTTTGGGCTAGGATCAATTTGTTCTTTGAATTTTTCCAAATGCACTTTTCCTTTGACGCATTTGCTTTTACATTAAGTATAGGTGAGTAGGAAAGCGAGGTTTTGGCATCACAAAAGCAGTATGATCAATCCCCATTATCTTCAGTTGATAGTCGATGATACGAACACTCTGTGATGTTCATCTTGAGCCGTTATTTTATATTTTTGCTAATGCAAATTCATTACAGAATTTTAGACATTGTTTGTGCAGTTGTTTCATGTCCTTTCTAATGCGCGCAACATCACTTACCTTACCCCATTTAATTCAACATTTCAGAGTATTTTGTGCTTGTGAAAGATGAGGAGAGGAAGTTGAAGTTTCAAGGTGGTAAATGTGCTCAAAACAGAATTTTCACATCAGTACCAATAGCCTCCATACCTTGAAAACTGTGCACCTGCCTTTAACTACCACAATTGTTACAATAAGTTCTGCTGGTATCTTTTCCAGGGAATTCATATTCAACACATTTTGGGGGTTTCCCTATAGCAACTGCAATTAATGGTGTTTCATTTCTTCCTTTACTACACTCGTTTGACGAAATTTCTTTTAAGGTAACACGTTGCTTTCTACTCTGTCACGAAACAGTCAACCTCAAAAAATATTTTTATCAACTCTCAGAAACCTCGTTTGGCTTGTGCTTTGGGAAAGAGTTATACCTTTCTAGCCAGATCCGATTATACCTTTGGAGATCTGTATATCTAAAAGTTGATGTGACACAAACAAAAATATACACTAAAGAACGTGCCACAATTAGCTTTGTTTGCTGCGGGTAATGATGGGTGGTGGCTGAGTCAATCTCACAATCAGAAAATGTTAATTGGAGTTCCTTAAATTCTCCAAAAAATGAAGTAGTTCTTACATTACACATGAAGCCTTCATTGAGAATCCTACTGGTTAAAAAACGCTGCTAGACAGAGGTGATCACTAACAAATTCAATTTTGCAGGCAATTTTTCAGCGTAAGTATAGAAGGGTGATTCTCGTTTCTATAAAAGAAAACAAAGAGTTTCATATAAACCTTAAAAACATCTTTTGTTTTACTTTTTTGTAACTCGTTGATATTTTGAGTTAACATAAATCAAAGTTAATACTGATACTTACTGAGAGTTTTCAAAATAGCAGTGTCCAAAGAAAACAAGAATTAATTATGTATTTTGAAAATAGAAAATGTAGTGCCAGTTTATTTGGCAATAAAAGTGGAATTTTTTTTATAGAATAGAACCTCCACAATAAACATAAATTGCAGTGGATTTATGCATTTTGAAAATAGAAAATGTAGTGCCAGTTTATTTGGCAATAAAAGTGGAATTTTTTTATAGAATAGAACCTCCACAATAAACATAAATTGCAGTGGAGGATAAGAAGGTCGTGGATTAGTTGGCAGTGATTTCGATGATGTTCTGATATCAGGGACGGGATACACAACATCCGTAGTGCAAGAGAGCATCATCCGGAAGGATAACCAATCTAAAGATATGTACTTATTGTGTCTTTATATTAGCACTCACGTTCAACTTTAATTCTTTTGATGGCTATCTCTTCATTGTACATTGTTTATAGGGATAGTTTATATTACTTGGGGTAGGAAATGGTGGTGAAAGAATTTCAATGATACGAACAAAACAATTGCATCGTATCGTGTATTTAATGGCAAACAAACCTCTCATTAATTTTTTTTGGAAGTCCGTATGTCTAACTTCAATTTTCTATTCCCACTCAAGACATCTCTAAGAGTGTCTATATTAGCTACGCAACATCCTACCAACAAAATTAAGTTTGCTCTTGCTGGTTTGGAAGTAGGGACATGTTTATCTGCGTATTGGAACAAACCACATCCTTAGTATAAATGTGCATCAAAATTCATCCTTGTACCTAAGACAAAGATTTTCTCAAGCGTGATTGTACTCCAGCTAACAAATGAGAGTCAGTTTTGTCGCTCCTTTTGAATGTGCCAATACAATCGTTTTCATTACTACTTCTGCTGCCCTAACGTGTAGATATCTTCATTTCTGACTTTCAAATCTGCTTTCAATTCTTGAATACCTATGTGTGATTAGCTGGACACCTTGCAATTAATCATCAGAACTAAACTAGCTGCATTTACGAAATTCAAAGGCAAACTGGGGCAATGTGAGAGTCAAGTTGCATTGGTTAGTAAAACAACGTATACTTATCTTTTAGAAAATTAAATGGTTTCATCTACATTTTGTTGCGAGATATTTATTTAGAAGTAACCGTATTTCTGCAAATAGTGGAAATTATGTAAAAGTAGAAACACATGCATATTATTTGAACTCTTCATAGATTGAAGAAAACTGAATTTTAGAGTATTTTTATTTATTCTTTACACGCTTAGGTGCTCGGTTTGGTGATGTGTGTCATTGTACGAAAGACCGTCCCGATAAAAGAAGTGATGCAAGTGATATGAAATTTTGAAGACGTGTTTCCCCTATTCATTCCGTGCCAATAAAATCCGTGGCGTTTTAAATGAAGTGACATCAACTCCCGTAAAATTCGACAAGGTGATGGTGACTTCTTTGATTCACATATACACAAAGCACTATCCAACGCACCACTTCTATAGAAATAAGCACAGAATCCTCGAAACTGGTGATATTATTCTTCCCTCCTGCTACATAAAAGCGAGCGGACATTTTTATATAAACTGTTAACCTTTTTATCGGTGGTAGTAGTGGTTGGGTTCTTAGTGTTTGAACAAATGTTAAGTATGTTTCGGGTTCGTGCAAACTCTTTCTCCCGACATATTCACTTAAACAAGCAGTTTGGACAGGAAGGAGAAATATTTGGCAGACACAACGCAAGTTCATTTTGATTCAAAGCTTATTGTGAGCTAGTGTCTCAAGTCGTAGTTGACATACACTTTTGGTGATAACTTTGAGATCTTTCTTTTAATATCTATTAAACAGGCAATCAGTATAATGTGAAGGATTTAATTAATTCAATTTAAGCTTAGCAATGTATTAGAGATCAGAAGTCAGCTAAAATAAAGTTGATAGCTTTGGAGCACCATATTACCCACGCCTTGCTGTTCAGTCAATATAACTGTCGCATGCTTTTGTAATGAACCATTTTGCACTTGAATTGTGCATCTTGTTTTACTTGTAAGAAAATTTGTCTTTGTTTCCACAAAACATATAAACTCTATTTTCAAATCACTCTTGTAATTTCCTATAGCCTCTCTAAGAAAATGCATGTCGGACCTGTTGTGTTTAATGCAAAGATTGTAAGAAGATCTTAGTGAGAAGAAGACAAAGTTTAGTATTATGAACAACACTCGTCCAATAAACTACACCGCACCTCCAAAACAAGGACAGTTTTCAGTGTACACGTAGTGTATTATATGTATGTATTTTGCAAAGAAATGCACAATTTTGTTTCACCGTTCACCTCATCTCTCCTTGGACCTATTTTTGAATTGAATGATAAGCCTGGTAAACTTTGAGCAATACATATAGATATTATCAATAATGTCTGGAACTACGGCTCCTAGTAGAGAACCTACATCTACATCGACAGAGGTCTTGGACCCAAGCTTCATGGCATCTACGAGAAGAACTGGATTCGTATCTGTTGCAGAATGGTTGCGAACCACCTACTGCGATTTCAAACCTCCACTTATGTTTAGACTGAAAGGAACTGTCATATGTCGAATTTGGTCGCAGGTGCTCCTACACATTGTTTTTGCCATCGCCATTGTCTGTTTCCATCTTTATGTGCCTCAACTGAGAATGTCCTTTCAACTAACAATGACCCACGTTTTAGGCATCGTCATTGGATTACTTCTGGTGTTTCGAACAAACACTGCTTATGATAGGTATTAAAATTAATTGATTTTTTAAAACACGCTGTAGCTGCAACATAGTTTATGCAATTATTATTTGCCTTGATCCACCAACGTAGTTGGATTTTTTCATGACTCAATGACTCATATTATCCCATTTTGTAGATACTGGGAAGGAAGACGACTTTGGTCAAATATGACCCAAAATATTCGTAAGAGGAAGCATTAAAAAATAAGTTGTGCATTTTTCATAAAAATATTTAAAGCATTTCATGATTTCTAAAATGAAATTGTTCGCTATAGGAACCCTAACGCGTTGCATTTGGGTGGGAGTAAAAGAGTCAGGTACAGCCAAAGAAATTATTGAGAAAACATCAGTTCTCAATTTGCTCGTTGCGTTTGCGATTTCAACAAAGAATTACCTTAGAGAAGAGTATTCGTATGACTCTGAAGATCTCCGAGATTTAATAAGTCACATTCCCAAATTCAAGACACCAAGCTCTACTCAATCACTAGACAGCCAGTCACCTGCAGTGTTACAAGTTATTTCAGAGCCAATGATTATGAGACAAGCGGCCGCCACCGGGGGTGGTACTGGTCCAAAGCAAAAGCCTGATGTACTGAAAGCGTCTGTGCAGCGTACACCTTCAACCAAATCCATTAAAGGTGCCCACGTAATAAGGAAAAGATCTTCTGCTCAACGTGGGAATGCCGTTGGAGATTCGAAAAACATGCGTCGGCAAAACTCATACACCTGTCATGATTTTGTGTAAGGAAAAAATTTAATGTTCAGTATGCTACACATAATATACTCACAAGTTGGAGAAAATTAATCATGTTTTTATGAGCTTTGCAAAGTTAGTATCTATAAAAATAAATTAATGCTAATTTAAAAATTTTTAGCGCGCCTACAAACATTCCCATTGAGATCTCCTATTACATCGCATCTTACATTTATCAGGTTAAGAGTCGCGAGTTGTGTGATCCCTCCACCATGCTGATAATGAATCATGGTGAGATTTAGGAAAGTAAAAAGCTTGCCAGATTAAAGATTCTTAAAGTTTATAATTTAATTATCTTTTACGAAAAATATTTTTGACAGCATTGAATAACTTGGTGGAATGCTTAACTGGTTTTGAGAGAATTTTAAGAACGCCAATTCCATTGGCGTATTCTGTTCATTTACATCATTCCATTTGGTTATATCTGTTGGCATTACCATTTCAACTAGTCGCGCAATTGGAATGGTGGACTGTACCAGCAACAACTTTAGCGTCTTTTGCACTTCTCGGTATTTTGGGAATCGGGTGGGAAATTGAGAACCCATTTGGATTCGATGACAATGATCTTCCTTTAGATGATTTTTGTCAGGTGAGACGTAATGAGACATAATTTTTGTATGTGTAGTGTGCAGTAGCTCCAAGTTAGATTACCTGAAGTTGACACTCTTTGAATAATCTACCTTCGTCTAACCCTTTTATATAGGTCATCAGGAAAGAGGTCCAAATGATAATGAGCCACAAGGTTCCTCCAACGGACTCTTGGATTCTATCACCCGAAAACCATCCCTTGGCTCCTGTTTCCTTCCAAGCAGCTCCAGAACTAATTAATAAATCCGAAGCAGAACTTAGGCAAATGCTGACAAGAATAGGTTCTAGAAGGCTTAACGTCAACGGTTGCTATCAATCAGTTTGATTGTCACATAATATGCCTCTTTGTCTCTAACATTAACATTTTTATAATTTCTGTAGGATTGTAACTTTGATTGATATCAAAACTTACATACATCGTACCTCAAACTATTCGTTGTGTAGCTTAAAATAGGTATAAATAATTGCATTCCATTGTCAATGGTCTGACAAGAACTTTAAAAGTTCTTGCGTATTACTGTGCCTAACGAAAAAAAACTCCCTTTTGTGTTTTTTTAGCCCCCTGCAATAATTTTTGAGTGAACCTTTTTTTGAAATTAAAACAGCCGAAATAGTGTCGACGAGAACGAAAGATCATTAAGAACAATATTGTATAGCTTTATTACTTTCACCGGAACTATTTTGTTGTACTAACGTATCTATTTGATTGACATTATTGAATGGAAACTACTTTGGCGTATCATTCTAAAATAGACAACCCTAAATTTTTAAATGCAAATATTATATATTTTAAGTATAATTATTCTACAAACCTTTTGAACCGATTTGAAGTCCAAATAATAGATAAAAAGGTAGCTTATATTCATGTTGATATTTGATAAAAATGATCAAGTGCTCACTGACAATTATCTATTTAGTTTAGTGATGATTTAACCTCCATGTTTTAGTTTAGGCGGTTCTTTTTGGTATCGGTTTCTGGTTATTTTTATTGAACATTTAACATGAAATAGGTATTTGTATTTCAACTTGGTGACATATAAAGGCATTAGGCAGAACTATATACCTAATTCATAGATTCTGTGAAGAACTCGAGAGTACTTGAGTGGAAGATACTACGTATATTTGACCCGTCATAATTATAAGCAACATATACATGGATAAAAATTTTACTTATGTTGTTTTAATAATAATTTGTATTCAATACTTGTTACAGCATTTTAGTGTATTCAATTTAAATTTAGTGTTTCAGTATAATGTGATAACTTTTCCTCAATTCTGCAAAGCCAAAGATGAACATTGATTATCTGAGATTCATTTATAAGTACCATATCTGGATGCAAACATTAAAATAATTTTCTGTAAAACTATATTTATGACTAAATTTAAGTTTTATTTCGAAGTTTGCAATTGGATAATGGATAATACAGTTTCTGGCAAGAAGTTGAAATGCATACACAGAATTTCTATAAAATGCAGAGCATAAAAAGCTTTTCATCTTTGTTCACACAATTCTCTAGAGATTCAACAACCACGAGCCTTTTTGTAGGCAGCATAATATATATGATACATTACATGATACGAGTATCTCATGTTAGACTTTGAGTGGACTGAAAAGAGTGGGAAATTTCATATTAGACTGGCATGTAGAGCAACACAAGTTTGCAGGTTTTATACCGTCTTTGAGGATCATTTTATTTCCATATCCTATAAAAATCAAGTTTAATTATTTATACAATTTCAGTCGCAGTTGGTATCAATATTTAAAGTAATTCTTTAAAATTCCTGGTAATAAAAGAAATACTGGTGGACTGGAAGAGATGGCTCCTCCCGTTTGCATATTATTCCTTAAAATAAAGTGAAAGTGACAGAAGTATTTGGGTTAGAAACAGAGTTTATTGTTTTACTTAATTATGGATCATCTATTTCCGATTCAGGCAAATAAGAAGACTTCCAAGGCTCCTGCGCCTGCTCCAAGTGTCGCTAAAAAGGATACCAAAGCAACTGCAGGATCTGTCTTAAAGAAGGAAACCAAAGCTCCAGTGGCACCTGCTCCGAAGCCAATCACTAAAGCGGCTCCAGAAAAGTCTGAACAACCCTCAAAGGTACCTGTTGCTGTTGCAACACCCAAGGCTCCAGTCCCCAAGAAATTGGCGAAGGCAAAAGCTGGCACCGTTAAAAAGGCGACACCTAAGACAAAAACCGTACTTAAAGGAAAAAATACCGCCATTTGGAGGGAAGAAGAAAAGAGTTGCCCAGCGTTTGGTATTGGATTGCACACTCCCATCCGAAGATCAACTATTTAATTGCGTTGACTTTGTAAGTTTCTCTGCGATAGTTAACACGTTTAGCTTTGACTTGTTAGCATGACTCAGAAAAAACTTTGTATTATTTTGTAGTGATTTTCTTGATGCTATGAATGTGTTTTAAATATTATCATGTTTGCTCTGATTTGGTGTTTAATCAGTGCGGGCGATATTTTATGTATCGAAGCAAGCTAGCACATCTTTTTTCGAGCGATGGTCACATGAAATTGAGGTGAATCCGTCCTCACCCCTGGTTTCTTCAACCTCGCTCACATGAATATGTCGCTTAAGATTAGGGTTATCTTCCCTAACTCTGACATTAGTAATGTGGGTATGTTGTTTTTCGTCCGTTTCTCTAATATAGGAAAAGTTCTTGAAGGAAAAGATCAAAGTTGGTGGGAAAACTTCCAATTTCGGAGGGTCTGTTAGTATTGAACGCGGTGACAAAAACTCTAAGCTCATCGTGAATGCCAACATACCTTTCTCGAAAAGGTAAAAATTTTCCAGCTTATTTAATACAAAATAGATTATCTGATGAAAGTTTGCCAACTAAGACCATTTTTATTTTTCAGGTACCTAAAATACTTGACATTAGGAAAAGTTCTTAAAGGAAAAGATCAAAGTTAGAGGGAAGACTTCTAATTTCGGAGGGTCTATTTGTATTGAACGCGGTGACAAAAACTCTAAACTCATCGTGAATGCCAACATACCTTTCTCGAAAAGGTAAAAATTTTCCAGCTAATTTAATACAAAATAGATTGTTTATCTGATGCAAGTCTGCCAACTAAGACCATTTTTATTTTTCAGGTACCTAAAATACTTGACAAAGAAGTACGTCAAGAAGAATATGCTCAGAGACACGCTCCGTGTAATTGCTACTGATAAAGAGGTTTATGAATTATGATACTTCCAGATAGGAAATGATGCCGAAGATGAGGAGGAAAATAACGAATAAATGATTCATTTTGAAATTTTGACGTTTCAATTTAAAAACGGAATTTAATTTCCCTAAGCGTATTTATTTATTTCTCATAAACACAGCACAAGAATTTCTAATTGTAATTAACTAATACTGATTCCTCATTATGCATTGTTCAGGTTACATCGTCTGGTTTTAATTAAACTAAAGAAATCTATCGCTGAATTAGAATCGCATAAATAGAAGATTCGATAAAATTAAGGATTGTTCATTTGTTCATTGATTGTTAAATTATTTTAATTTGCTAGATAACGACGGTGTTATTTCCCCCAAAAAAAATTTGAACTTTCAGACCAATTTTCGGGATTTTTTTGGGTGTGATGCGAAGTGGCGCCCCAAAAAATACTCCATATTTGAGGGGAAAATATAAGAAAGCAAGAATTTTCTTGTGGAGAATTAACGCACATAAAATGGTTGATTCGCCTACAATTCCATACCAAACTTTACCCAACATTTTTATTTCCCTGCTTTGCCCTTACCCAATAAAGTATTTACCCCAAATGACAATTTCCCTACTAAATAGGTCTGTTCCTTAGAATAAAATTTACCTTCATTTAG